>OY731404.1:34328414-34559526 GCA_963425845.1 Sphenostylis stenocarpa
CGACGTGAATCTTTCTTGAAAGAGTGCTAAAGTTTGCTTGCTTGATTGCTAAAGATTGATATTCAATGTATGTTTCAAAATGTTCAAGCCAAACTGTTTTTATAGAAGATTTTCAAAACTGCTGGTTTAATCAATCTGTTAAAATAATCTTTTAATCTGTTAAAAGTGTAGTTTTAATCTGTTAAAACTTCTTTTAATCCATTAAAACGTTCTTGATTCTTTAACTGATTTGTTTTAACTGATACGACAATGTTTATATCAATTAAAACACTTTTCAAAAAATCTTCTTATTTGTTTTAATCGATTGATTCGTGATTCAATCGATTAATATACTGCAAAACTTTCTTGTAAATTTATCCAAGTTATTTTAACTGATAAAAATAAGTTTTAATCGATTAAAACGCTGTGAAGAAATTTTCTAAGTTGTTTTAATCGATTAAAACGTGTTTTAATCGATTGAAAAAGCTCTGATCGGTCATAACTCAATTATGATTGATCATATCTCATTCTGATTGATCATATCTCATTCTGATCGGTCATAATTCAATTCTGATCGATCATATCTCATTCTGATCGGTCATAATTGCATTTTGATCGATCATACTGAACGCTAAGTGAACTTAATCGATTAAAACCAAGTTGTATCGATTAAAATACTGTAAAAACACTTCTCTTAACATTTTAAGTGATTTTAATCGGTTATTTCGAAGCTTTATTAGTTAAAACACTAACAGAAGGTTTTCAAAACTTTCTTTAATGAAAACAACCGGTTATTTCGAAATTATATCAGTTAAAAACTTGTTTAAGAAAGCTTTTGTTAAAATACTTTGTTTTTAACTGCTTAAACGTTTTTAGAGGCATTTTGTAAAATCTTTTAAGTGAAGAAACCTCATGCAGCAGAAAAGATAAAAATGATTATACCTAAGCATAGCTGCGGACACACTAATCCCTCTATTCTTTTATCTAAGTGACTGTTGACCGCTACAAAGTTGACTTTGACTTTATCTTTGACTTCATCAAATCAACAAGATCTTTGTCAGAGTATTTCAATGAGATCTTCATCACTTTCAGAATTTTAATCGATACAAACTTGAAATAATCGATTGAAATAAACTAAAGTGTTTTGAAAGTTGTTTTGTCAGTATTTTAATCAATAAAAATGCGAAATAATCGATTAAAAAAACTAAGAGGTTTTTCTAGAATGTTTTAATCGATTAATACAAGCTTGCTATCAGTTAAAATAACTTAGAAAGTTTTATGAAATCTTTTGGCAGAATTATAATCGATTAAAATGTGTTTCAATCGATTAAAATAACTAAGTGAACTTTTTTCAAAGTGTTTTAATCGATTAAAACAGATTGTCATCAGTTAAAATCACTTAGAAAAGTTTATAAGAATGTTTTGCAGTATTTAATCGATTGAAAGACGAAACAATCGATTAAAACAGGTTGGAAGATTTTTTTACAAAGAGTTTTAATTGATATAAACGGTGTCGTATCAGTTAAAACAAATTTAGAAAATAATCAAGAACTTTTTAATAGATTAAAAGAAGTTTTAACAAATTAAAACAAGACTTTTAACAGATTAAAAGATTATTTTAACAGATTAAATAAACCAGCAGTTTTGAAAATCTTCTATATAAACAGAGTTGCTTGAACTTTTTAAAACACATCTTTTAGCAATCAATCAAGCAATCATAAGTGCTACTTTCAAGAGAGAATCACGCTAGTTTTGTGAAGTTCATAGAAGTTCTTTCTTGAGGAAAAATTTGCATTCTCTTTGAGAAGAAACTCATACTGCAGAGTTGCATAAATCTGGTTTGAGCGTTCTAGTTTCTTCTATTTGTTTCTTTACTTTCTTTACTGTATTGTGGGTGCCTGGAATTGTGGGCATTGGTTTCTGTGGCTGGAATTTGGCTGCAGGGTTGTTCAAGAACTGGAATTTGGTTCTTGGTGAAGGTTTAGGTGCAGGGACTGGAATTTTGGTTCTTGTGGTAGATTGAGTATGAGATTAAAGTTGTAATCTGTAAAACGTTCAATCTAGTGGAACCCAGCTAGAATTTGGCTAGAAACTGGACGTAGCCCTGGGATTGGGTGAACCATTATAAATCTTGATTGTATCTTTCTAAACCTTTCTCTCATTTAATTTTGTCACTGCCTTTATTTTGATTTCTTACTGTGTGTGATTCAAGAACGGGTCAGAATTCTTAATCTTTGAAATAGATAATCTGTTAATTGCGAAAATCTTTCAAAGATCAATTCACCCCCCCTCTTGATCTCAACCTACATTTCTAACAATTGGTATCAGAGCAAGGGTCTTGAAAAATACTCAAGGCTTTCGGTCCAAATCTTTAATGGCTGAAAACAAATTACCTTTTTCTGAGGGAGCTCCTATTAATAGACCTCCATTGTTTTGTGGTACAGATTATCCATTTTGGAAGATTAGGATGAAGATCTTTATTGAATCCATTGATAGGAATGTTTGGGATGTAATTGCTAATGGTCCATTAATTACAAAAAAAAATGGTCTAGTTTAAATGATGAAGAAAAGAAAAAAGTTCAAAGTGATTGTACTGCTAAAAACATAATTACTTCTGCACTAAATATGGATGAGTTTTTCAGGGTCTCCCAATGCAAAATCTGCCAAGGAAATGTGGGAAGTTCTTGAGGTTACTCATGAGGGAACAGCTGATGTAAAAAGAGCCAGAAAACATACTCTCATAAGAGAATATGAGTTGTTTAAAATGCAAAGCTTGGAGAAAGTATTGCGAGATGTGCGAAGCGCTTCACTCATATCATCAATCATCTAATGGGCTTAGGTAAAACTTTTGATAAAGAAGAATTAAACATTAAAGTTCTGAAATGTCTTGACGAGTCATGGCAGCCTAAGGTCACAGCAATCTCAGAATCAAAAGACTTATCCGTCATGACAACAGCTTCCTTGTTTGGCAAACTCAGAGAACATGAAATGGAAATTAACAGATTCAATGAGCAAGAAGTCTCTGAGAAAAAAGGTAGAAGTATAGCACTCAAGGTTGAAGAAAGAAGTCAAGAATCAGAGGAGGAAAGTGAAAATCTTGGACTGCTTGTCAGAAAGTTCAACAAATTTCTCCTGAAAAAGATTCAAGATAAAGAAAAACATAAAAGGTATGAGAAAAAAATCTTATTCTTTTAAGCAGGTTATTTTAATGGAGTTAGAGTTGCTGCAAAATTTCTCCAATCTGGTTTTTTCTGGCCTTCCATATTTAAAGATGCGCACAACTTTGCACAACAATGTATTGATTATCAGAAAATAGGGAGTATTTCAAGAAGAAATGAGATGCCTTTGAATATCATGTTGGAAGTTGAAATATTTGACTATTGGGGAATTGATTTTGCAAGACTTTTTCCATCCTCATTCTCTAAAGAATACATCTTGGTAGCAGTAGATTATGTGTCAAAGTGGGTGGAAGCAGTGGCTACTGTAAAAGCTAATGCCAAAACGGTGATAAAATTTTTAAAGAAAAATATATTCTGTAGATTTGACACTCCCAGAGTTTTAATCAGCAATGGAGGATCACATTTCTGCAATATTCAACTTCAAAAATGTTTAGAGCATTATAGGGTCAGACATAAAGTTGCATCACCTTATCATCCACAGACTAATGGGCAGGCAGAAGTTTCAAACAGAGAAATCAAAAGAATATTAGAAAAGACTGTTTCATCTTCAAGAAAAGATTGGTCAATAAAACTAGATGATGCGCTTTGGGCTTATAGGACTGCATATAAAGTTCCTACTGGGTTATCTCCCTTTCAACTTGTCTATGGTAAGTCATGTCATCTTCGAGTGGAAATGGAGCATAAAGCGTATTGGGCTTTAAAATTTTTAAATTTTGACCTAAAAGCTTCAGTAGAGCAAAGAAAAATTCAAATGCATAAATTAGAAGAAATGATATTTAATGCATATGAATCATCCAAGTTATACAAGGATAAAGTTAAGGGATATCATGATAAAAAAATTCTGAAAAGATATTTTCATCCAGGCCAGTCAGTATTACTATTTAATTCAAGATTAAGAATTTTTCCTGGGAAACTGAAATCCAAATGGTCAGGTCCATTCGTGGTAAGATCTGTTAGGCCTTATGGTGCTGTGGAATTGGAAGATCCAGCAACAGCAAGAATATGGATAGTTAATAGGCAGAGAATTAAGGCATATTTAGGAGATGCAGTGGATAAGCTTCACCTCATTATCTACTTAGATGATCCTTAAAGCAAACAGGCGTCAAGCTGAAGACGTTAAACAAGCGCTCCTGGGAGGCAACCCAGTGTTTTATCTTTAATTTCTTTTCTTTTTGCTTTTGAGTTGTTAATCATTGGATTGCATTTAAATTTCATGTTCCAAGTCAAAATTCACTGAAATTCGCTCAAGCGACACAAGTTTCGCTCCAGCGAATATGTTAGTTGTTTCTCTCTATTTTTCTTCAATCAAACAAAAATAATTTTTTGTACACACATTCGCTCAAGCAACACAAGTTTCACTGAAGCGAATGTTAGTTGTCTCTCTCTGTTTTTGGTCGCTCAAGCAAATAATAGGTACACTGATTTTCGCTTGAGCGAAAGTGCCCAGATCTGGTTTTTTAAAACACGTGGAGGGGGTCAGTTTTTCATTTCACACAACTTCTCGAAGACCCACTCTTCCCCAAACAACTTTCTCTCTAATCCAAGCTTCTATTACACAAATTTCACCCTTCTTGCACCATTCTTCGTATTCTGTGGTGTTTGTGCTTAGATTTCACCGATCAAAAGTTCCAATTTCTCACTTTCTTCACTGTTCATCATCTTTGCATTGTTCTTTTGCGTTTTCTGAAATTAAGGTAAGGTTTGAGACTTTTTTTTGTGTCTTTGCTTAATTGTCATGAGATTGGTATTTGTTGCTGAATTGGCTGGATAGATTGCATATATAGGGTAAAAAATTATGTTGCATACCAAGTGTTCGATAAAATGCTTCAAAGAGATTTACTTCATTTTTAGGTGATATAAAGTGTGTAATTGCTAATGAATTGCTTAATTATGAGAGTAGGAAAGGATGCATGTTAGAAATTAGGGCCATAGAAGCTTGAAAATAAGGTGCATGCCAACTGTTTGATGAAATGTTCAAGTATGAATTATAGTGTGTTTTGTGTAATTAAACATATCAATAGTATCACATGCAGACCTAAGTAGCATTGTATTCATGATGGGATCAAAATATTAGACTAACTATGAGTATCATGATGTTCAGATGGGTCCAAGAAAAGAGTCTCAAGGTGCCTCATCATCCAAGGTTGCTGGTAAAAGAAGATTCAGGGATGCTGAGAGGCAGACAAGGTTTGACAGAATCAGGAACTGGACCTTCATTCCAGAAAGAAGAGTAGAATTGAATGAAGGGGAGTATCCAGAATTCAATAATGAGTTAACCCACTGGAATTGGAGGCAGTTGGCGCTCCCAATGCCCAAGTATGATCCAGAAATTGTAAAGGAGTTCTATGCCAACACCTGCCTAGTAGAAGGTGAGCCATTCAGGATGTGTTCCAAGGTGAGAGGCAGATGGGTTCCGTATAATAGGAACACCATTAATGATCTGCTGGGGAATCCACTTTTTCTTTAGGAAGGCCATATTTGTGACTTCCAGGTCATCAGGAACAGTAGACGTCTTACTGAGTTGCATTTTAGGGATGATGACATTGCAAGAGCCCTATGCTTTCCTGGGAGGACATATGAGGCAAACCATGCTGGGAAGGCTTTAAGGATTTTAAGGGCCAACATGACCACAATCACTCAGATCTGGACTTCTCTTCTGCTGGCCAACATTATTCCCAGCAAGCATAGTTCGGATCTGAATATGCCCAGGTGCCATATCATCAAGTGCATTCTGGATGGCACTATGATTGACGTCGCCGCCATTATTTCTGAAGAAATTTATCAATTTGTGATTTTGGAAAGTGGGCGATGAGCAGAGCAAGCAAAAGCTCTTGGATTCCCTGCCCTCATTATAGCCCTCTGTGCAGCCCATGGTGTGGAAGTTAACCCCAACAGTGAACATCCGCCCACCAATTAATAGAATATTCATTGAGCGGCACTGTGTGAACCCTACAGAAGGGGAGCCACAGCCACTGGCACAACAATCGCACCAGCCAAGAGGAGCCCAACAGTCACCCCCACCACTTCAGCAACCAGATTTCCATAGAATCATGTAATACATGGAGCATCTGAATTTGCAGCAATCAGCAACCCATAGGGGTCAATGTAATATTAATGAAAAATTTAATAACTTATCTTTGCACATTACTCCAGGTATGCAGTGGACGTCACCACAGGAGTTTGACGCCTTAGTTCAATGGCCTGGAGACAGTCCCTATTTTCCAGGAGGGGGTGAAGGTGCAGCTGGTGCAGAGAGAGCACAAGAGGAAGAAGAAGAATCGGAAGAAGATGAGTCTGAAGGAGAAGAAAGTGAAGAAGAAGATTAAGAGGGAGATAATTTTAATTTTAAGTTTTTTTTTTATTTTCATGTGCTTAAGTGAATTGAGTAATTTGATGTTTTAAGTTTTGTGTTGAATTTGATTTGATGTTGTTTGGTTTGAATATTTTGAATTGATATTTAATTTGATGAATGTTAAATTATTGTGATTAGATTGTTGTCCCATACAATTTGGATTAGAGCCAATTTTGAAATTATTGTTTATTGTCCAATTCAAATCAAGAACTGAAGAAAACCATTTTGATTGTTTCCAATAACAAGTGATTTTGGGATGATGAGTATGATAATGAAAAGGAATTGATGAGGAGAATTAGGAATTAACTGAATTGGAGAAGTTAGCCAAAACCCAGGTGAGTAGAGTACCACAAACAGTTCAAATTAAGTGTCAACACTTTGTGATGATAACTGGTATTGGTTGATTTTTTGATGTGATTGCATGTTAGCGAGACTTGAAAAGGATAAAGGCTTTTTTTTTCTTTGTAGTAGATATAACCTAGAGTCAAATAGCCAACCTTGCAGTAATTATAGGACATCCATTTGAACCCCTTTTGAACCAAAAATAATATTATTTCTTAAACGGAACCCCTAAGTCTAAACACTATTTATCTAGCTTCCTATATTTGAGAAAGGAAATGAGTATGAATGTCGCTATTTTTCCTATTATTGGGTATTGTTATTGTTGTCCTACGGGTATTATTCGGGTGTTATTCTTAAAAAAAAGTGTAAAGGAAAAGGAAAAGCAAAGCTTAAAAATTATGGCAAAGCCAAAAAGGATACATACAAAAGCATGAGAAAAAAAAAGAGAAGTCAAAAGGGGGGAATAATAACTTCTGAGATTATTAACTCACTATTATTATGTTAGTGAAAAAAGCATGAAGTTTGAAACCTGACTTGAGGAAATGTTAAACAGGAATCATTCATATGATTTGAATTTCTCAAATACTTTTGTATATCCCAGAAAAACCAATGAATTCCTTCTTAGCCTAGCCCCATTACAAGCCTCAAAAGACCTTTTGATTTAAGTCTTGCTTAACAAATGTTGATTTCTTGAAGATGATTATCAATATTAGATTGTCTAAATGAAGTGATTGAATGAGATAAGCACTTACCTTTGAGAATTAGAGATGATTATATATAACTCTATTTAAGAGATCATGCTTCTCTGAGGATAGTTGAAGACTAATTATTCTTTGTTAGTTTCTGTAACTTGAATGCTTATGTGTTCTATTTTCGTTTGGAGTTGTAAGCATCACCTCTGAAAATTTTTTATGTTATTGTTCTGGAAGAGAAAGAGATAATAGGTGATGGTTTTAGTTTGGAAAAATTAATTTTCTTGGGACAAGCAAGATTCTAGGTTGGGGGAGTTGTTAAGTGGTAAAAAGTTGATATAATTAGGCCTTTAATTGTTATGAAACCACTTAACTTATGCTAATTCTAATCTATTTTTCTACCAATATAGGATGAATTCGAGAATACCTTGATACAAGAGTAATGAGCATAATTGGAGTAAAACTGGAAGAAGGAAGAATATTTTCAGCATGGAAGTCACTCGAGCGGGATGGACTCTCACTTGAGCGAATATCAGTTATTCTTCTCTAGAAGTCAGTTGCTCAAGCGACACAAGATTCGCTTGAGTGAATATCAGTTATTCTTCTCTGGAAGTCAGTCGCTCATGCGACACAAGATTCGCTTGAGCGAATATCAGTTATTCTTCTCTGGATTTCACTCGCTCAAGCGAGCGTTTTGTCGCTTGAGCGAAAGTTCTCGGTCAAGCGAAAGACTCGAAGCCCAAAAGCCTAAATTTTTCCTACAAAAAGAGAAGATATGTTTTGAGAAAAGCAAGTGGTTTTGGAGGAGAAGAGACGCGACTACTGCTAGGGTTTCGTCTAATCTTCATCAATTCTTCACTTCTTCCACATTTGGAGCATTGTAATGGTCAACATGAGTGGCTAACTTCATTCTCTTAGGATTTGGTGCACTTCCTTTGAACTCTTTTCTATCATGGTGATATTTTGAGATATTAATCTATGTTTTGATGTTGTTATTCTTATCCTTTGTGTTTTAGAATGATTTATTCTTGATGTTTGGGGTATGATTGGAAAATATATCTTGAACCCTAGATTACGGTAAGAATATTTGTTACATTAATTGTCAGGAATGGAATGAATGTATCAATTGCTTAACACCCTAAACCTAATGCTGGGAAATCTTGTAATTGTGTGAGGAATCAACATTTATTAGGTTTTCTTATGAATTTCATGTGTGAGGAATCAACATGGATGATTTGAGTAGGTGGCATCAACATTGTTAGGTTAATTGACGTTCTTAAGTGACATAGTCAGTACAAAAGAGGGATAAGGTAGGAAACCAATCCTAAGTACTTTTAATTGATATTTTCTCAACAATTTACAGTTCTTTGTCATTTAACTTCAATTCAACTCTTATTGCAAAACTTGATCTGTTTTAATCCACTTAGTAAGCATAATTGGGAATTTCCATTGAAACCGTTCCTCGTGGGATCGACTTTTATTTAATCGAAATATTATACTGCGATTGATAATTTTGGTACGCTTGCCAATAATTCAACACTGCCAAAAAGCATCCTCAAGTTTAGAGATTTATAAAAGCTCACTTCGGAGGTTCCTTTTCTATTCCTTCTCTTTTTATCGCTTTCCTTTTATCGCTTTCCTTTATGTGAATTAGAAATTAGGGCCATGTAGATATTTATTTAAATACTGCAAGTAAATAAATAGGGTAAAAACATAATTTGTATATCTTTATTTTTAGAATTAATCCATCATAGGAAACCCGAAAGGGGCGTTGTGGGGTGCTAACACCTTCCCCTCACGTAACTAACTGCCTTACCCAACTCTGGTTATAATGGCCAAACTTGGTTTTCTTAAAACCAATGTCTTCTTTTTTTTTTCTTTTTCAATGTTTATGGTTAAAACATTGGTGGCGACTCCTTACCCTTTTTACGAAAACCTCGCCTTTAAGGATAGTTCGGTTAACAAGCATCCTAAAAGCGATGACCATATATTTTACGAAAATGCGAGTCACAAACCATCGTGTCGCGACTGATCGCCTTTTTTGGTTCACCTCCCTTAGTGATTGGGGACGGCGGCGACAATAATTACATATTAAAATATTATGGATAAAAGATGCATAATTGAAATAATACATGCTAATTTGAAATTTAACTAAATTAGAAATCATACATGATAAAAAATAATTGAAAAATCATCTTCAAAGTCACAAAGTAAATGGGGACCTTATTATCCTATGTTTTCTATATATGTATTGTCTTCTAAATAAGAAATTATTTCCCCATACGTCACCCTTATATAGTGTTAGCTTGAACAAACAATTCAATCTTTTTCCATGTTTGTTTACGTTACACGCTTAAGCGTAAAACTTGTGTTTTTTCCAATGGTTGATTATTTGGGCACGTCAGCATCAATTTCAAGTTGTATTGAGTCATAAATGATATTTTGGTTTCAAACTCGAACTAGACAGCGATAGTTCATTTCAGTTACTTGTTTGTGATCTCCATAGTGCAGTACTTGAGTAATGTTTTCAAATAGTTAAGCAAAAGACCATGCGTGTTGGATTACCATTGTTCTAGGATTGCAATATGTATAAGTAAGAACAAAACCATTTGGACTTTTCAGATGATGGTTGCACATTAGAGAAAACCACTGAAGTAAATTATAGCTTCAAAGGAAGGGATGTTACTTTGGTTTGTGGAAGAGGTAGAAACAAGTAGGTTTAGAAGCATCAGTATTCCATCAACCGATTTTCTATATTTAACATATAATTCAATGATATTATAGAAAGGGAATTGTGGCTTCCAAGTAATTATTATATTAGATACATCAATATCGGAAAAAATTTCAGTAGCATCATATATAATTAAACCATAACCTGTTAGTTTTGGTTGACGGTAATACAACTAGTTGATTGAGGTGTCTTCGGAATCCCTAAAGAAGTGCATATTCTTTCCTTCAAAGTGATGAGTGTGCAATTATGTTGAATTCGGAAAAACTTAGGATATGCACATTGAAAGTATGCCCCTTCCTCATTTGTTATGATTTGATTGTTTGCAAACACTACTGCAAGATAAAAGTTATCAAACTTTTCAGTATTTGTGATGCCAAGTTCCACCATTTGAAGAGTAAAAGGAAGAAGAAACAAAGGTTTGAAAAATTAGTTGATGGGCAAGATGAGTGGATGAATATTTTATGAGAGCAAACCTAAATTTATATATGTCATGTATTGTATTAGATAGATGAAAATGCACCCATAATAAATTAGTCAACTTTGTATTGGGAGTTAGGCCTTGAACAACATAATGGTGACTTGACTTTGACATTGAGCAATGTGTATTAAATGTCGATCATTGATGTCTGGGGATTCAATTATGGTCATTCCTTTTTGCGGACACTTTCAACAGTATATGGTGTAGAGGAATCTTATCCTGAATAATAGACTATGGGTCCTGAGGTTAGCCTTGGACAATCTGGATTAAATCTTGACTATTGATGTTTTAGGATATAATCTTGACCGTTACTTTTTTATGATATATTAGGAAGCGTATATTAGTGTGTGGTACAAAAGAATCTTATGGTGAATAGTATATTATTTACTTTGACTTGAGTCTTTGGTAGTGAGAACTTTATGGATGCATATCAGAAGTTTTAATTTACTATAAACAAGGCATTGAAAAGTCTAGGTCAAGAAATTTATCCATTAATGTGACAGGTTATTCATGAGTGTGTCTTGTTGACTAGTTTGTTAAAATTTGTTATTATGTGTGCCTTTATTATTTGTTGACATTAAGTTAGTTTATTACCTATCATTGTAATTGTTTAATTGTTAATATTAAATAATTAGATATAAAATTTAATGTAATAGCTAGTTTTTTTTTCTTATTTTTGAAGAAATTGATAAAATTGGATGGTTGAAAATAATATTTAATGATAAAAAATCTTCAAATGGCTTGTCTCCAATTTATTAAGAAAATTTAATGAATACACTTAACATTCACTGCAGAAATTTTAAATTAGTCTTTGTAATGGTGACTAGTTCCACAACGAGGATGTCATTTATTATATCCTGGATTTCTTCTTGGTTGTTGTTCTTAGGGTGGTTCTTTAGGTGCTTCGTGTGGAAGGAATGCAAAGGAAGTAGTCCTTCATCATTATAATGTGGTGGGTACATTGATTGCATGTAAGCATGAGTAGATGATGGTGAAGATTTTCTCCAAATAAATTTGACAGAAACTCATTTGAACTTGATGCAAAAGAAAGTTGTGTGACATCCATTGTCAATTGTAGTGGAGGTGTCCTGTAGGTAGTACTTTTGAATGGTTGGTGTGGAGGCATCTAAAATGATGGTGTAGTAGATGAGTCAGTTTCAAATGTGCATGACTAGCTTCGTCCACATTGTTCGTTTCTTGAACCATTCCATGTATTCTCTTGTGTGATAGAAAGACCATTGCATTGGTAGACCTGTTAGTACAAGATCTCATCTGTTATTTCATATATTGATTCATTTGACATGTCTTATTTGTCAGTTTTCATCAGCTCTTCCCCGTATGTCAATTCTGTGAAATTTGTCTAGATTTTGTGGGGGAGAAGGGATTTCCTGAAACAAACTAAATTTCAACTTAACCTGATTAGACTAATGTCATTCCACAACTACAAACAAATTATGGTCGTGCAAGATGTTCACAATTGTAAACCCCAATATGGTTGTACTAGTATTATTGATGTTTGTAACCCTTGATATGGTGCCCATAAAAACTATGATAAAGTTATGAGTAAGTAGTTAGTAAAACTAATTTAAAACATATTTAAACGTATATTTAATGATGAAAGTATTAGTTGAGTTTACCTAATGAGGTTGAATATGATATATCCTTACTCGGTAGCCAACAAGATCATTGTGGGGCACATTATGAAAGTTTAAAATCTTGTCCCCATTTCATTTGCACACTAATGGATAGGTTGGTTGTACGTAACTAGTTGGTGCAATATATGACATGTGATGGCATGCCCATGATCATAGTGAAGCACAATAACCCATTACTTTTGTCCTAACATCGGTTTGCATGACACATTTCCCTATACAAAATAGCTAAACATGAAAAACCCCAATTGTATTGCTTCATTCTATCTAAATTAGTCAAAAATGGTAAATACATGAGGTGTACTTTGTTACCTATTTTGTCAGGCATCAAAACACCTCTAATAAAACCTATATATCTTTTGAGTCGAACATTGTGGGTCCAATGATCGGATGATCATCCACTCTTAGCCTAAGTTGTAGTGCAACATCTTCTAATGTGATGTTGCATTAACCTATAGGTAAATGAAATATATGAGTTTCAGGTTTCCATCTCTCCACCAAAACAGTGACTAAACCATGATCAATATTTAGATACCTTAATCTTACCACTTACTCAAAGTTTGTTTCCTCTAGTATAGGAACAACTAAAAGGTGTGGCTCGGGCATTAAGCGACAGTATGAAGACACAATATTATCTTCAAGATCCTGCAATAATAGAAAAATTAGGTAAACAATGTCAAATATGATTAACGTAATTAGGAAATAAAGAAGAATATAAACAATATGGACATAAGAATATTACCATTGTTTTTATTGAAGCAGACTTGCGCTCAGCCTGTTTCCATAGCAATATGCTTGAAGATTGTAGTATCTTAGTTTGAAAAATACAAAATACAATTCTACGAAGTTAGATGTTTGCAAAAGTGTTAAAAGGGAAAACTTGAGGCCTAGGACAGATTGTGTCAGGGTGTGAATTAGAGAAATCTTATCATGAACAGTGACTTTGTCCTCTGAGTTGGATCGTTGGATGACAAGGATGCAATCTGGGTCATTAATATATGAAGAGTTGATCGTGGTCTTTGATTTTTGCTGAGACCTTGTACAAAGTGTGACAGGGCATGCATCAAAGGAATTTTATCATGAACAATGTTTATGTTCTAAGAGTTGGCTGATAAACCCTTAGTCGCATAGGTTTTCAAAATATAATTTCCCCAAAAATGTAATAAGAGGTAAAACCAAGTATCAATCCAAGGAATGAAATTACAAATTTTTCTTTTTATGGTGTGTAAAGAGTATTAGAACTAAACAAGTAAAAGGAATTTTAAACTAGTAAACTAAAATGCCAAATTGTTTTGTATTGAAATTAGTAAAAACTTTAAAATTGAACTAAACACTAAATGATAAAATCAAATTGATAAAAAAAAAACTAAAACAAAAACAAATCAAGAACTGAATCAAAAAATGCTAGAATTTAAAAAAAAAAAAAAACTAGTTATGAATTTTGTGACAAATTTAGCTAGAAAATGTTGTATGTTGTAAATCTAATGGAAACTAAACTAATCAATTATCAAAGCTAGAAACCAAATTGGTTAACCACACAATTGAAACTGGAAAATGATTGAAATAATGTAAAATGACAACAAAGCTCTAGAAAACCGAGTTGAAAAATGCAATTAGACTAAAACATTTGCTAACTATGAATATGAACATGTTATGACTTAAATTTCCTTAAATATGCAACTAATAAAATGCAAACAAAATTGAACTAAGTGATAAACAGAATTAGAAATTCTTCTAAATGTTTTAGAAGACAAAAAATTAAGAAGAATTAAGCCTATAATCCAAAACAACATTAAAAACTAGACTAGAATTCTAAACTATACTAAACTAGTGAATGTAACATTTTGTAAAAAATTCTAGAAACTAAAACTACTAAAACAGTTTGGAATTAACAAAAACAGAATCAAATCATGATTGAAATTAAATTTGGATAGAAAATACAAGAAGAACAATTTGGAACAATTGGACAATTCAAATAGACAAAAATTTGAAACTACTCATGACCGAATGCAAAGATTAACTAGAAACAACTTCTAATTGTTTGAAAAAAAAAATTAAAAACCTATTAACTAATCTAAATTGTTCAAAAACAGCAAAAGATTATCAAAGACAAAAATTCAATTGAATGTAAAAGCTCTTCCTAAATTAAAGACTGCTCCTGAATTGATATGAACAAACCAAACAGAAACTACTCCTAAAATGATTTTTGGTTGATTGAATTCTAAAACAAAGTAAAAGAACTTGAAACAACATCTAAGAACAATATTCTAACCAATCAAACTAGAGAAATTAAGCCAAAACAACAAAAATAAAATTAAAATGGTAAAACAGTGTCAAAACAACAAGAACAGCGAAATAACACATGAAAACTTTGTGAAATTGACTAATGAGACGTGATTTTTCTCCTTAATGAATAAGGAACCGATTAAGGCTTGAAAAACAACAAGAATCACACTCAAATCACTACCAAAACATTGTAAAAACTGAAAACAATGAGGAAGAAAAAAACTGGAAACAACATTGTGAACAATCTATGATTATGCGATGAATTAAAGTAGAAATTCATGTAGAACAAATGTAAAACGGAATTATATTGAAAGAACAACTAAAGTAAAGCAAGAAGAACACTAAACAAAGCAAAAAAAGTGGAACTTAAAGAGACAAAAAGAAAACTAAACTGAAAACGAAAGAGAGAGCAAGAGAAAGAACCAGAATTGAGAGAACTTGAACTAGTTTCACATCAATTGAAGAATAGAATTCGGTGTATATTACAATGGCACGAAAATGCCTTATTTATAGATTCAAATGTGAGTTAACTAGATTTAAAACTAACTAAACTATGATTAAAACAAATTATAAACATGTCCAAAATCTAACTAGTTAATTTTCGTATCACTTCTGTAACGGGATCTTTAGTTTCGTGTTATCATATTCTTTGATTTATTAAAATTATCTATGAGCTCCAAAAATAGTTAAATATGTGTTCAAATTGAATCCTAAGATGTCTAGTTTTCAACTCAAAAAAATCAACTCAATTGGAGTTCTGTAGAAAAAGATATAAATCAAAGAAGATGCAAAGGTCATAACTGGTCAGCTGAAGAAATCGAAGTAATACGTAAAACTATGTTAAAATACGTAAATTTATATATTTTTGTGATTTTGCATATTATTCCCTAAAAATACAAATATAATCTAATATAATAGAATAAGAACCTAAAAGAATCTAATTCTACTTTATTAACTAGGAAAACTACTAACAAATGAGTAGTTATCAGTGTGCTCACTTGGACATTTCTCAAACTCTTCACATGCAAAGTAAGCTTCAATTATGTTGTATCATGCTCGTGGTGCCTGTTTAAGACCATATAAGTCTTTCTTTAGCCTATGGACTTTGTTATCTTCTCCTTTCTTTATGAAACCTTCAAGTTGTTGTACAAACACTTTTCTTTAAGGTATCCGCAAAGAAGAGTACTTTTCACATCAAGTTGAATGACCTCTTAACCGAATTGAGCAGTAGTGGCAAGTATCACACAAATGGTGTCAAGTCTAACCATTGGAGCAAATATTTCAGTGTAGTTCACTCCATGGTGTTGAGCATACCCTTTTGCCACCAACCTTGCTTTGAGTTTCTCCACAGTCTCATCTTCATTAAGTTTGGTTTTGAAGATCCACTTAACTTCAATAGGTTTGACTCCTTTAGGCAATACAATAAGTTCCCAAGTTCGATTCTTCTAGATGGATTCAATTTCTTTTGTCATTTTTTCTTGCCAATTGTTGTCTTTTATAGCTTCCTGAAATGAGATTAGATCAATTTCAGTTATCATCATCATTGCATTAAAGGATTCTTCTTCAGACAATCCTTCCCCAATTGCATAATCTGTCATCCACCTTTGTTCTCTTCTTTCGCGCACACCCCTCTCTACGCTCTGTACATCCAAGTCTTCATTCGGAGGTCACATTATTGGACTGCTACGCAAGTTGATGGTTTCATTTTCTTCTCCTTTCTGGTTATTATCTCCAACATTTTCAGCTTCACCATCGTCATCACTTTCAGAAACTTCTTCCCACTTTAACACATCTTGTTGACTTTCATCATCTGTTCTTTTTCAATCCCAACTTTTCTCTTCTTCAAAGACAACATATGTACTAACAATAATTGTCTTTGAGATGGGATCATATAACCTCCATGCCTTGGACTCATTACTGAGTCCTAAGAAACCGCCTTGATTTGGTACATGAACATGTGCCAGACAATCGAAAATGAGAAAGTAATCCACTGCAGGTGTCTCACCAATCTAGGCTTTGTTGTAAAAGCTAATAGAGACATGAACAAACTTTATTCCTGAGACGTGTATAATCATTACCCTTAAGGACTTATCTGCGGTGTATTGCGCAAATCACCCAAGATACAATAGAAACTTCTCAGAATTTTCGAGGATCTCAGAAACTAGCAAGAAACTCTTAAAGGAGTAAATAAACCCAGGAAAATAGTAGAACAGGAAGAAAATTATAGAGAAGAGAAGATGAGAGAGGTGTCTTTGGAAGAGTGTGAAGTGGTTTCTATTTATAGGTGTAGATTGGGCCCAAAATCCTAACTACCTACGTTCTCTGTAGCGTTCTTTATAACGTTCTTTATAACGTTCTCTATAACATTCTCTGTAACGTTCTAAGTTTTGCAATACCCCTTACTTTACAACAATCCCCCACATATTTCAAAACAAAAGAGATAAAGAATAAAAGAAGAAAATCATGGGTCTCATATAAAATGTAGTGCATCAGAGCTGGTATAGCAAGCTATATGAACTAGTCTTAGACTGAAAACTTAACACACAGTGTAGTTGGTGTAGCAACCTATATGAATCAAAACACTTAGTGTGTGTTAGTGGTTTTAAAATCACAATACACCCCCACAATTCTTGTGGTTATCGCTGTATTGCGCTTACTAAGTCATGCGTGTGCCCGGTATTCATGAGTGCTCTAGAAATATTGCAAAGATCTCATACAAGCGGACACACTCGATACTCATATAGGTGACTTCATCATGCGTATGCTGCAAATCATACACCACCCGTAAGGGATATGAAATCGTTAAAAACTTTGTTTAGACTAAATTTCGTACACCACATAGAATTTTAATTACAAAGTTTAACCTCTCAATGATGCAGTATCTAGCACTTTCACTTATAAACTATGGGAATGGACATAATTGATTTTAATCAATTTTAGTGCTAGCAGAACTAACAAGTAACTTGTTTTTACCCATATGAACCTTATTCACGGGATCTCCAATCACAAATGTTAGGTTCCATCACCTGTTTATTTGCAAGTGCCTTAAGGCCTATTCCCCTTTATGTTTCTAAAATCATATTTCTCGCTAAGGGTTTTGTCAAAGGATCTGCTAGATTCCGTTCTAACTTCACATAGTCAATGGAAATTATTCCATTCTTTAGCAGCTGCTTCACTAAATTATGTCTCAATTATATATGTCTATTTTTTCCATTGTAGTTCTTATTTTTATCTATAACTATTGTCGATTGGCAATAATAGTGAATTGATCGGTTTCATTTCTAATGGAATGTTTGCTAAGAAGTTTTTCAACCACTCAGCTTTGGTTGATTTTCATGTAATCGCACCACCCCCGAGTATGAATACATAATCACTAGTGGATTTTGTCTCATATGAATCAGAGATCTAGTTAGCATCACTGTATACAATGGGAAATCCACTATATTCAATGGCATAATCCATTGAACCTCTTAAGTATCTCATAAGTCTTGAAAATGCATTCCAATGTTATTGATTAGGACATTGAGTGTACCTACTCAGTCTACCTAATGCATAAGCAATATAAGGTCTAGAAAAGCTCATTAAATGTAGTAAGCTCCCAATTACCTAGGCATACTAAGGTTGAGAGATTGAGTCTCCTCTATTTTTCTTTAACTTAGAGTTAGCGTCATAAGGGGTATTTACTGGTTTGACGTTATAACGCTCAAACTTCCTAAGAAGTTTCTCAATGTATTATTCTTGCGATAATAAAATATTATCGCCCTTCCTTATGATTTTAACTCCCAAAATCACATTGGCTTCACCCATGTCTTTCATTTCAAATTTAAATCAATTAGATCAATATGAATTAATCCTAAAAGTTCAATTTGACGTTCTACATATTGACAACTTTTCTTGGTTATTTTAGATTCTATACATATATCACATTTCTTATTTTGTTTATCATGAATATTAACTGATCCTAATCGTTGCAATTTCATAACATACGAATAATTCACGTGTCTTAGTCTAGCATGTCACAGATCATATGAATCAATAATACAAGTAGAAAAAAAAGATTCATTAACAACCTCAGAGATGTTAAGTACAAAAAAACCTTGATCACAATATCTCTTCCCTACAAACACATTATTTTTTGTCATAATAATCTTATCAGATTCGAATGACACTTTAACCCCAACTTTTTCCCAGCAGTGCTACAGAGATTAGATTAGCTCTGATTAATGGCACATGTAGCACAACACTCAAGGCCAGAGTCTTTCCAGATGTGAGCTATAAAAGAATTTTCCTTTTCCTAAGACAGGAGTTGTCCTGGAATCACCGAGATAAACATGTTCTTCTCCATCCCCACACTAGTGTAGGAGGTAAAAGCATTTCTATTTGCACAGATGTGTCTGGTAGTACCAGATTCTACCACTCATTTGCTCACATTTGTCACAAGGTTTATTTGAGAAATGATCGCAATAATTATATCTTCTCCTTCGGCTAAATTTACCTTAGGAAGATTGTCGTTTCTCATTCTACGTCTATATTGAAGTGCATGATGACCTGGCTTTCCACATACAAAGCAATTTCTCTTCTTCTTGAAGGTGGGGTTAGATCCATTAGGACGAGAATTTAAAAAAAAATCTTGTTATAATAAGGTTTTTTTTTTCTCGTACCATTTTGGAGTTGGTTTGTCTTCTACCATATATGTCTTAGCTGATAATGTCTTAGCCCTTCAGCAGCACACTCCTTCCGGTTGGTATCTTCGATGATGATGTGTGTGATCAAATCTGCTAGTGACATTTTTTTATGTATATGCTTATGTTGTTGTTTTCAATAACGAACCTTTGTCTTCTAGCATCTCCCAGTGGTAGTTTCCAAGAACAAACCTTTGTCTCACGACATCTTGTTCGAATGAACCCAATCTTCAGTTTGTTTAGCAGGAGTATTGGAGTCAGATTTGGTAGTTGTAAGAGCAGAAGTCACCCCATACATGTCTAAGAGAGTAGAAATACGTTCTTGCCAGCGACAAAAGTTTTGCCCAGTGAAAACTTCAATTTTCGAAACGTCCGAGAATGGTTTTGCAAAGACAATTTGAGTTCCAGAAAATGTTGTTTGTCTTTTCCGATGTGGAGTTGTTGTTGGTATTCATAATGGCAGTCATAAGTCCTTAAGATTATTGTAAAATCTGATAGAGACACGAACAAATTTTATTCCTGAAGCGTGTATAATCACTGTTCTTAAATACTTATTCGTGGTGTATTGCGCAAGTCCCCCAAGAACAGGAACTTCTCAAAATTTTTAAGGATCTCAGAAACTAGTAAGAAACTCTTAAAGAAGTAAATAAACTTAGGATAATAGTAGAACAGAAAGAAAATAGAGAAAATGAGAGAGGTGTTTTGAAAGACTGTGAAGTGATCTCTATTTATAGATGTAGATTGAGTTCAAAATCCTAATTACCTATGTTACGTGTAAAGTTTACGTAACGTTTTAAGTTTTACAATATCTTTTATTTGACTACAGACTTCTTATAGAGTTTTGCAGTTGATAGTACGAGTTTTTTAGAAAAAATTATAAAGTGATTCTAAATAATACGATTTTTATATACCAAAATTATTCTATCTAAGACAACTTTACTAAAAAAAATTAAACGTCATTTTTGAACTCCATATAAATTGATAAGGAAATTACACCACATTGGTAATTTTGCCGTGGAATGAAGAAGACGTTGAGTGCATGCTGTGACATTGAAATCCAAAGATATGGTCAGAAATAATGGTACTGTTTATTTCACTTTGTAAAAAATGTAAAAACTTATTGGATAGAATATTCCCTTTCACTATTAATTTTTTTTTCTTTTTATTGAAAACTCACAATTTTTTTATTATAATGATAAAGAAAAATAATATTAATACTAAAAATAAAAATATGAATAATAAATTATATTAATATTAATTAAAAATTATAAAAGTTAATAATAATATTTAAAAAATAACAAAAATAAAGCACTTGAAAAATACAAAACAAAAATAAACCATCAATTTATTATAGGTTTTCTCACAATCAAAGAAGTTGAGTACTCGTACCTACAGATAAAATATAATTTATTAAATACAGTGAAGATTGGATAAAAGAATTATTATTATAATATACGTGTAACCTATTACAGGATGGATAGGTTTCAATTCAAAACAAGTTTGTAGTAATTTTTATCCAAATGGATGAATTTTAACGGTTTAATTAAATCAATTTCTTTCGTAATTTAATTATCCGATTTGTATTAAATCAATTCCATTTAAATTGGACGATTGAATTAACTATGAAAATAAACAAATAAAAAAAATTGAATATGTTAGACCATTGTCTAAAAGTTATAGTCTATAAGTTAATAAAAATATAAGCAACAAAGAATATTATGTAATCTTCTGGATCAAACCAAAATCAAAATTTGAGATTAAACAAATCGGATTTAGATTTTTCAATCCATTATTTATCAATAGTTCAAATCAATTAATATTTTTTGTTTACATTTGTTAAATTCATCTAATGATATAAATTTGTACGGCGTGTGAAAGGAGAAATAAATAAATAAATAAATAATTGTTATATTATTTCTTCTTTCATTTGTATTTTTTTACTAATAGAGTTGAATATGAAATAAAAACCTTTCATTATCTAAGTCAAATTCCACTAAACAAGTTGTTTGTTGACTTTGACATACACATACTTATTATCATTTTAACAGCCATATAAATTAAAAATCAACGTTTGATTTATATATTAAAATCAAGAGAATCACATTAAACATGATTTTAAATTTGATATACATTAGAAAGACAATTAATATTCAGTTGATTAATTTCATATTGCATCCTACAAGAAGTTAATTAATTAGCACAAGGTTCAAGTGTGATAGTTGATATCAATAGATTTGTGTGATTAAAATCAATTCACTAACCTTATCAGAATCTCAATCATTTACTTTCTCCCCTAGTAACTGTAATTTTATTTTTTCCTTTAAAAAGAAAAATCAACCATAAACTTTTACCATCAGTAAATACTCAAATCATAACATAATAAAAATGGATCTTGCTGGAAAAAAATTAAAAAGAATCTAACATCAACTCCTTTGGCAGAACCACATTACAAGAACAACAAAATTAATGTTTAAGGCTAATGCTCAATCAAATAGAGTCTAATGTAAAGCAAATTGTGCAACTTTATTGTTTCACTCAGCCCAGAAGTGAAAATTTGGACCCAAACTGGCTACATTTGTTGTATACTGGATTTTCTTCAGGCAAATTATTTCAGATCACTGCAAAAGTGTTGCTCATGCTTCGCTTGTCATAATAGAAAGAAATTATTAGACGGTAACTGCCTCTCACTACACTAGTTTTCTGCGTCCACAGTAAAAATTCCTTTTGTTCCATCATGTAGCACTAGGGAGATCAATGAAAACTCAATAGGCTTAGCCTATGCATGGTTTTCTGTTATAGTCTAGCAGAAGTAGCACATGAAAGTTTTTCATAGGCCACTTGAGCGATTGGCATACTCTTGAACTAAAGCCACAAAGAGTGATGGCTTTTGGAGCAAGTTGGAAGGTGAGTCATATTCTTTGGCTCGCCCTATTAATGCAAAAATAATCACAACTTAGCCTACAAATAGTGTATGTAGTCCATGAGATGCTATGTAATAAGAGAAGAAACAATGTATCATACCTGCATCTACAACTAGAATTTTATCACAGTCCATTACTGTTGGTATTCTATGAGCAATGCTGATGATGGTACGTGCTGCAAAGTCCTCTCGGATGATCTTCTGAATCACAGCATCGGTTTGAGAATCAACAGAAGCTGTTGCCTCATCCATAAACAATAACCTGCTTTGCTTAAGCATAACCCTTCCTAAACAAAGCAACTGCCTCTGCCCCACACTCCAGTTATCTCCATTATCAACCACTATAAAGTCAAATAGCATTGCCATTAGTAAGGAAAAAAAAATGGGATGCAAGTGATATTCAAGTAGCTTATTGAAACTGGCGTAAGAACGTTTAAAACCTAAAGAGTCAAGTTTCTCAGGCTTGGAAGCCACTGCATCTTTTAGTTGACAACGTTCCAAACTCTACATCAGTGAATAGAGGGTGATGAGACTAAGCCAGATGGCAAAAGCTTTATGTATTAAATCAATGAAGTAAAGCACGAAGTAGATGGGTTTGAGGGTATTTACCTTCCATATCTCTTCATCTGTGTACTGTCCAGTTGGATCAATGTTACTTCTGACTGTTCCTTCGAAAAGAACAGGCTCCTGAGGAATGATACCAAACCGTGATCTAAGATCATGAAGTCCCAAGACAGATATGTCAATGCCGTCAATGATTATTTTCCCTCCTGTAGGTTCCACCAGCCTGAAGAAAACTTGAATCAAAGTTGATTTTCCACTTCCTGTTCGACCAACAACACCAACTTTTTCTCCTCCATTGATGCTTAAGGTAATTCCTTTAAGAACCAAAGGGGTGTTTGGACGATATCTGACCTGTTTGCCACAAGTTTAAGTGATTACTCAAAGAAAATAGTGTGTTTCTCAAAGCAGATTACAACAACAACAACAGAAGTCTCTTCCTCCAATTGAGTTCGGTTACTTGAATAATTCATCATCATTTGGCTCAAAGTAGGTTGATAATGAACAATTCATCACTATGACTATTGTCAAGGATAGTTGCAATGTTGAACAAACATATACCAATAACTTGTTTGGCAAATATCTATTACGCTTTTAATATACAAAACGCCTCTATTTTTATACACTAGGCTTTAGCAGGTTCATACAGTTATCAATGAACTCAACCTGAATAAACTTTTAAATAAGATAAAATAAAATAGTCTTTTATAGTCATGATAGAATAGGATATGAGTACGATAATCTTTTAATTGATAACAAACCAGCTTTGACATTTACATAAGATAGGATGTAAACTATTTGTTATAAAAAATTATTTATTTTAAACTAAACTATACATATTATTATTATTATTATTATTATTATTATTATTATCATTATTATTATTATTATACAACAAACCATTGTTGCAATAACATAATAGTTATGTTTTTTGCTAATCAGTGATTAGATTTTAGAATTTCTGAAATTTAACTTGAGAAATTGCAAACATAATAAAACTCTGCCTTCGTGCTTTATGACAGGTCTTAACTTAATGTTCAGATTTTAAATTGAAAAACTCTCATAAACTAGGATATACATATTGGACCAGTAACTGTAATGCATAATTAATTTTATGACAAGAAATAATAATAAGAATTTGGTTATATTCTAGATACCTGCAAGTCTTTGATATCAACATTGCCTTGACCGGGCCAATTTGTAGGAGGCAGACGATCCTTATTCTTCCATGCTGCTTCCGATGGAATATTTGTGAACTGTTTGATCCTCTCAACAGATACCAATTTGTTTTCAATGAAACAGCTCATGTATATAGCCCAAAACATCACGGAGTTTAATGACAACCCATATGAGAGTGACAAACCAACATTTTCTGCATCAATTACAGCAACCCAGTCACTTGTTTATCACAATAAAATTTTGACTGCAATATAAACACTATTGCATTACTTTTCAACACATTCTAGTCTAACATGTAGCATACACCTTGTACACTCCAAGCTAATAGTATTTTTCTACGTGTAACTACGAAAGAAAATACATGTAATGTAATAATAGTTGAATAATTCAAAGGAGCACCTCTTGAAATCATCTTCTTTCTATATTTTGCCTTACCTAGTGAACATTTTGCACACGTGGGATGCAGACGTGCTGGAAGGGTATGTTGTGATTGTTGAGTGATGTGACTACATAATTAGAACTTAGAATACAAATTTGGCAATGTATGGAAGTGGGATAGGGTGATGGCGACATTCGTTTGGTGGGTAAGAGGTGGAACCCGTTTTGTTTAAAAATGACTTTTCTTCACATAATTTTGTTTGATGTTTCTGTCCTATATGGACGCTGATACTATTCCTTATTTTACTTGTCACCAACCCAACCTAACACACGATTTCCTAGGAAAGAAAGCAATAGCAAGCGTTTGCATCTACTCCCACTCAATTTAATTCCACGTTACCTCTATCTGTCTAGCCTATATCAGAATTACAGTATGAAGCTTGTCCACATATGTTAAGAGTTTTGCATGGAATTTGATATGGAACAAATACTTGTTCCAAGGACTCTCAGTTATGATGACATTGACAGAAACAAAACCACCATCTGATCATCTTCTGAGGACCACTTAAAGATTAAACCAGATGTATGTATTGTCAAGGATCGTTGACAAATTAAGGCAAACACTTTTATAGTGAGAGTGTGTGTACCTGGCTTTATGATACCGCTGGGTAACATGATCATGAACAAGGCGGAGAAGCAAAAAACTATGCTTCCAAGAAATTCTAAGCGGAAACCCAACCACGCATTGGAACTGAAGTTGTGGAAATCCATTCGCAAATTAGCATTCACCCGTTTAATATTTTCTCTGCAAAACTCCTCCTGCTTTCTGAATGCGCGGATTGTCATGACCCCCGAAATGCTTTCAGAGAAATGGTGAATGACAGGTGCTTTTGTAATTGAATCCAAACGAGTTAACTCACGAGATGAAGCAAGATAGTAACCCTGCAAAACCAGGAAGACAAAATGAACACAGGGATTGTTAACAAAAATTACACAAGATTTGTTTAGCTGTGAGCAACTCCTGAGCTTTTACCACGGCTATATTTTCAATAGTTGAACTGAGAACTCATTAATAGTAAGCATTTATTTTTGTTTCCAGCCACAAAAAAAGACATTGATTGATAATTTAATGTGATGCTTCATTCAAATGACATTGGACTAACAGAAACACTATTTACATACCCGGTACCAAATGTTTAACCAAGCAAGAGGAATTAACAAGAAAGCTGTTGGCCACGAATTTTGACATGTGATTATGAAGATGCTGATCACTGTAATGTACATGGCTACCACAAAATTGATGAACAAGGGGATAAAGATATCTACATTGGTCTGATCAGTGGATGCCTGCAGAAGTTTAAAAAAATATAAGTCATTATACATATGTTGTCATGGCAGTAGTGTAGAAGTATAATTGTTTGACAAGCTTATCTAAAAAAACTTCTGAGGAAGAAAAATATGAAAAAATATAATGAAATTGACTTTTCTATACAAGTTAAAATTAAGCTTATGCAGAAGTTAAAAGTAAAAATTTGGAAAAACTGTACTAGAGAGTTTCTAGAAGTTATGCATTAGCTAATAAGTCAATTTCATTTTTTTTTTCTTATTTTTCTCAATTAGAAGTCATTACGGAAAACTGGTCAAAACAGGTCGAACAAGACTATTATTCCATGTAACATTTAAAATAGCATACTTCAGCCTTCAAATTCTTACCCTGCTTAGAATTCTTCCGGATGGAGTAGTGTCAAAGAAAGACATGGGGGCATGCAAAATGCTGTGGAGAATTTGAGAGAAGAAAATCTGTGCTGTCTTTAACCCCAAGATTGTAACAGCGAAGGATCTTAGAACAATCAAAATAACTGAAACTACAGTAATAATTGCATAGATGGAAATAAACATGGAAGGATTGAACAATTGAGCACGCTCTTCTGATGTTTCATATGCCAGCCAATAATCACTCGCCATCATAGATGCTTGCCACAACACAGAAAGAAACAATACTCCTCCAATGCCCCACCACCCAAAAGCCTCAGTGCAGTAGAGTTTATAGATACGAAAGCTAACTTTCCCAGTTTCTCTTTCCTCTTCTTTGATGAGTTTAGAACCTTCCTTGTCAGACTTGGGCTGGTCAAGAGAATTGCTTTCACCATTGGTTTCTCTGTTATTTGATGCTGCCTTTGGTGATTTTATTGGTTGGTTCAAATTTTCCCCAGGTATGGCCACGCCTTGCTCCACTAGTTCCATAGATGTCTCATGCGCTGCAACAAGAGCACTAAAATCCATTCCAGAAGCAAGTAGATCATCATATTTCCCTGATTGTACTATCATTCCATCTTTCATCACCTTTTGACCAAGCAAACATATGTATTAGAAATTTTGAATCACTCACCAGTTAAATTGAAGATTGAATGAGACAAAACATTAAAGGATTAGAAAGAAATACTTACCACTATAAGATCCACATTATGTAGGAAGTCTACTTGGTGTGTTACAAGTATAATTGTCTTGCCTTTTAGTGACCCCCTCACACATTCCTGTATAAAATTACTCTAATATAAATATGGATGTACTACAAGAACATAGTATAGTAATATGGTGTCAAATTAAAAAGCACTTGACTAGGAGCTGATTTCAACCCACTAAAAATCAATAACTAAAAGCTGAAGTGTGCATCATTTTTCTTTTTAATTATAAGGATTCATAAAATTGACTTTAAGTAACAAACTATCACTTGCCAGTCGTCCGGCAAATATGAATTAGTCTAACTCATAGAATGCTGAGGTGACAGATTTGATTAATCACCTTGAATATTTCTGTGCCAGTATGTGCATCTACAGCACTGAAAACGTCATCAAGAAGATATATATCAGAATCTTGATATACAGCCCTGGCAAGCTGTATGCGCTGCTTCTGACCCCCACTTAGGTTGATACCACGCTCTCCAATCTCTGTCTGGTCCCCATGCTCCATCATTTCCAAGTCTTTCTCCAAGCTACAGACTCTGACAACTTCATTGTACTTCTGCCTGTTCATTGGTAAGCCAAAGAGAATGTTTTCCTCAATTGTCCCATTTTGAATCCAAGATGTTTGTGCAACATAAGCAGTACTCCCGCAAACTTGAATCTGCCACCAAAAGATATAATCAGAAATAAACATCACCGTACAAACTAAGTACCTTTATGGTAATGAAAACAAAGTCCTCATTTCTAAACAAAAAAACATACATACCTTCCCAGAAATTTTGTGCATCTCACCAAGAATTGAAGCAAGGAGTGAAGATTTCCCCGACCCCACGGTCCCAACAATTGCTGTAAGCTCCCCCTTATTAATCTCCAGATTAATATTTTTCAAGTCTTGCAGCTCGCCATCATCATCCCAGCTAAAGGTTCCATCTCTGACCTGCACAGCAATGCGTCCATCACACCCTTCCTCTCTCTCAACCGAATCATCCACCAATTCCCTGCTAGACATGTACCTATCCAGCCTCCCAAGTGATACCAGCGCTTGTGAAAGAGATATCATACTCTGAGGAAAGGTCCTAATAGGTTCCTGCAGGATCTTAAACACAGTTGTGGTCGTAAAAACCGTGGCTGCATCAAGTTGAACTCCAAGCAAAAGCGCGGTACCAAATGTGAGAGTTGATATCAACATTGGGGTACTCCACAACACAATAATGACGCTACAGATTGAGAACATAAACTTGGAAAGCCAATCAAACTCAGACTTACGGAAACCCAAAATTCTCCCATTGAAATGCTCTTCCCATGCTTGAAACTTGATGACACGCATGTAATTAAGCATCTCATTCACTGCCTTCATCCTAGAATCACGGCTCATCATGGAATTAAATTGGTAACGCCTGTTCCTTCTATTGGCCGCTACAGCAAATGCAATGACAAGTAGAAGTCCAATCATAGCCGTAATCACCGAGGTTCCCAGACAATTGTACAGCAAAAACAAGCCGATGCCAACTTGAAATGGCATCATCCATATAGCATGTAACTGGAGCATCATATCAGAGAGTTGTTGAGCATCAACAGCCATGTAATTGACAATAGGCCCAACACCATGATCCTGCCTTGCAGAACCCGATAGCCTGAGCCCCTTCTTGTACAAAGAAGTGATGAGGGTGCATCTGATAAGCATCCCAAGCTTCTGAGAGTTGAAGTTGAAGTGGTGAGTTGTCAGAACTTCTACAAATTTCGCACAGAGGAGAACCAACACGAGGTAGTACCCTTCATACACAGAGCTACCTTTCCCTGCTGTGAAATCAACAAAACGTTGAATGAGAACTGGCCCTACAAACATCACAGATAGCCTAACAACAGCAAGGAAGGCAGTGAAGGCTATCTCCCTCCAGAAACACCGAAGCAAAGTTGTTCGTACCGGGTGCTTGGACCTCTCATCTGATTTAGGCCACTTGGATTCAAAGATAACAGACATCCTTTCAGCTCTATGATGAGGTGAAAGGGATGGAATTTCATCAATATTCAACGGTGATAAGTACCCTTTGCTCAACAACGGGTTTATCCAAATCCAGAAGGCCTTGGATATTGCAGACGCTGAAGCAAAGCCAGTAACGTTGGATTTCTCATATAGTTTTGTTTCCTCATCAATAAGGGGTTGTGTTTCTGAGCCAGACACAATCCCGGTGGACCCTTTAACCGCAATAAAAAGCAGAAAAAGTGACAAAGGTAAAGAAATGAAAGAAACCGTGTCATCAACCATGAAGCTGAAGTGTTTCCCATCTTCCACTTCCACAGAGACCAAACGTACGATCCCAGAAGCTGTGAACAAAGAAATCACAATGAAATTCGCAATCCAGTACAATCTAAGCGTCAAAGGGTGAGCAACGGCTTCAAATCTTTTCTCATGGACTATCAAAACTACAAGGACAAGTTGTGTTATGGCCTGAAGTAACCAAAACAATCCATCAGTTTGCTTCCAGGGCTCCTTGGTTGAACTGGAAAACACTAGAATGCAAGCCACCAAGTACAGTATTGTCAAAACAGAGGTTGCAATTAGAGTTAGATTAAACCATGTGGTTGTCCTGACAGAAACTCTGTTGTTTCTGATAAGCGGTTTATCAAGCTCCGAGTTGACGTTGGCGTTGGATGTGAACCTAGAATAGAGCTTTACAAGCGCAAACACAAAGAGGGTCAACAAAAGTACAACGTCAACACCAGACGAAAGAGCCCTCTGAGGACATGGAGAGAGGAAAATGAATCTCAGCAAGTGAGGCAGATTTGGAGTTGCATTGATTGAACACGAGAAAGACCTGACCCAAGTGGAAGCTGTAAAAGACATGTTTGTTTACAGCCAACCCAACAAGAAAATTCTTCGCTCTTATTACAAGGTTACAACTTTATAACTCAACTCGCATACACCTTCTTTCCCTCCACATCTGAAATAAGAAAACACGCTTCGTCAAAATTTAAAGGAGCTGAAAAAGTATGCTGGCCTTTTCATTAAATGTTTGACAGCCTGGAAACGATCATTACGAAGCAGAAAAAACAAAGTAAAAAGGGTTTAGGAATAAAGCCTGACTCCAAAACACAACTCAAACAACGGTTGCCTCTCTGTATGAGTTTTTTAACAACCCCTCAAATCCAGAAAACAGATAGACAAAAGTAAAAGGTAGTCCTTGAGCAACAAAAGTTGCTCTGGACTCGGGGGCGTTGAGGTGTTCAATGGAACAAGACACGTTCACGCTTTTATACTATGGATACGTGTACAAAAATGAAAACAAAAAGGAATTTCGCAAGCTTCCTTTTAAGTTTTCAGAACACTGAAAGAAATCTATCAATTTCTTGTAATCTTCTGAACTATGGGATCTCTCCGCAATAAATAGAAAAGGAGAAACTTTCATGGAAAGATTTTCTTTTTCATAAAAAAGTTGGTAGAGTTTAAATTACGAACTACACAAATCCTGCCTACCATACCATGTACAGATCACATGATTCAAGCTATTAGATTTCTTCAGTACTGCAATAATCACCAGCTTTCTTTCAAAACTATAGCACCTTGGTCAACAAGAAAAAAACAGTATCATATTCAGGAAACAGCTCGCAAGCTTCCCAGATGTTACAAGTCAAGTCCAAGAAGATGGTTTGACAAACTAACCAAAACAAAGAAATTTTGCCTTTGACGAATGGGCAATGAAATAATCTATAGTACGACTAAACAGCAAGGTTTTAAGAGAATTGGAATCACAAAGATATGTGATGGTAGAGAATAATAGTCCCTTGTTGATAAGAATCACAAGATGAACGTATATTCTACTGACGATATTTTATACCTTTCAGAGAGAGCAACCTCTACTTGCACCCATTTTCTTATTACTAAACAACATCGTCAAAAAAGCAGAAGTCTTGCGTGGATGAATAATGGATCTCTCTTTGATGTAGAAGTTTATTGCGTAAATATTGAAGAATGCTAAACTACTCTACTCTAGATTACTTAAAATATTAATATATATTTAAACATTAGTATAAAAATTGAGGAAGAGAGAGTGTTCAAAAGTTTATAATGAAAACATGTGATCGCCAGTAGAAGAAAACAGTGAAATGCGCAGATAATTTGGGTTGGCCGTTTGAGATAGTATAAGACAAAAGCATCCGGATTTGTAGGGCTTGATCCAAACCCTACCGACTATGGACAAAAAATCTTGAAATTAAAAAATAGTTATTACAAAACCCAATTTGATGTATTTCAATAAATGAAAAATCACCTTTTTTTTTAACCGGGTTCATAAATTCTATACATATTATTGCCGCTCAGACATTGCCACCACGACTTGATCCTGTCAAACATTAATACTCATATAAATGAAATTTTAATGAGTAATTCAAATTTTACGTATAGTTTTAAATATTTTATAATAAAATATATTATATGAGAAAAAAATAAATAAATTATGAGAATAATTTTAAATTCATTTAAAAATAAGAATTTAACTGGTTTATATTTTCTTTTCTATTATATATATATATATATATATATATATATATATATATATATATATATATATTTCCTTTTATTAATTTTACAAATATAATATCTATTTTTTTAATCAGACAAATCATTGAATTAATACAAATATGAATTCGAAATTTAAAAATTTAATCAAATTAATTTAATAAAATAAATATTATTTTAAATTAGTGTGTATGTATGAAATAAAAGAAATTAAAAGTTATTATATAATTTAAAAAAATCATCTTCTAAAATTTAAAAAACATATTTTTTTATTAGAATCACTTTAATCCAAAAATTTATTTAATTTTCTTTATTTGTAACGGTTTATTTAATTTTATATCAATTCAATTGAATTTAATTATTTAACTTTTCTTGTATCAGTTTATTTGATTTTATATCAATTAAATTAAATTTAATTATTTAAAATAATTGATAATTTTATAATTTTTGTATTAAATCAGTCAATTGGATTCCATTTTTAAATTGGTGATAATATCGCTGTACATATGCTTCAAATAAAGTTTCGATGAGATAAAATCAAAATAAATTTATTTTTATAATAATATTAGAGGTTTTTTAATAATATTATAAATTTTTTAAGTTGAAGTTGAAATATTTATCTGTTATATATATATATATATATATATATATAGGATTGATCTAATTATAATGGATATTAATCAGTATATTTGTTTTTTAATATTGGTAATTTTTTTATTTTTTAATTATATGTTCTTTTTTCCATTTTTTTTTAATTTATCTTTTTATTTTTTTCCTCTTCTCATGATTTATTGTAAAAGGAATTTTATAATTAAAGATATAATCTTAATTTTTTTTATTAATCAACATTTATTAAATTAATTATCGTAAAATTTTATTTTATTTTATTTCTATTTTATTTTAATTTCTTATAATAATAAATAAGTTCTTATATTTTATTAAATTAAATTTTGATCTATTATTATATTTTATGTGAATCACAAAATAAAATTAATTAATTAAATTAATTATAACAGGTCAAACTCAATTTCTTTTTATTATCATAAATTAAGATTATTTTTAATTGATATGAATTGAAGTTTTTCTATTATTTTTCACTAAAGTTATTTTTTGGTTAACATATAAAGTTATTTCTCAACAGAGGTCAATCAATATATTTTTATTGGAAAAAATATTTTTCAAAGTATTAGTGTGTTAGTGAGTTCTTTTATAGACACATATGTGAAAGCAAGCATTTTTTTTAATTGATGCAAGTTCCAATTTTTTTGGATGATATTAATAACAATAATTTTCTTGGTTTGAAGTTGTTGAAATTATGAACAAGTCAAGATTATTTATTAGTTGATATTATTTATTAGTTGATATTAATCAATAACTTTTTCCAGTAATATCAACAGTAATATTTAAAACGAATGAAAAGTAGACTTTTTCATTGACATCTTTCATTCTTAATTTTTCTATCAGTATTTGCAAAAAAAATTCTGTCACCAATGTTATTATTTTACAAAAATTAGTGACGAATTTTTTTCTTGACATTGATTTTTTTAGCCAGAGATATTGTTCAAAATTTCTTAATAAATGAATTTATTTAATTTTAATAAAATATTTATGATTATCAACTAAAAATAATATTTTACACTATGAAAAGTCGTAGTCAAAATAATAATTTCCACGAAAAATATAATCCATTTATTAATCGATATTAATTTTCTCAATTAATATTAGCAGTAATATTTTCGGCGAATAACAATTAGACTTTTTCGTTAACATTTTTCCATACTAATTTTCTATCAATATTTACATTTTTTTATGTCATCAAATTTATTTTGTGCAAAAATTAGTGAAGAGAATTTTTTAACTAACATGAATTCAGAAATTGATGAAAATACTTAATAAATGGCCTAACAGAATAATTTTCTTTGATGATGTAAGTCAAAATATTTATCACCAAGATCAACTAAAAATAAATGTGAATTATTAAAAGCCGTAATCATAAAAATTTTGAACATGTTATGGTCAAAATAATTTATTTTTTTTCAATTCTCTCTACTCGTTTTTCGGTTCCTACAATCCTAATGTTTTTTTTATATTTTTTTCCATCTTAGATTTTGTCCCTAATATCTTTTCGCTCAATTATTATTCACTTTTAGTATTAGACAAAATTTTGTGGGATTACATACCAGAAATGGGAGAACTGAATTAAATATTATTTAATATTAAAATAAAATCTTATATATATTAATAATTGAAATATTTTATTTAATAAATAAATTTAATTATTTTTAATTTTCTGAAATTCTGAAAAAATTGGTGTCCAAGTACATTCCAAATATTAAATGATACACGGACCTTTGTAAAGATGAGACCAATCTGCCTCGTAGGGGTAGGACGTTTACCTAAATGTCTTGATGCAAAGATAAATAAATATCCCTGCCTTCTTTCTTCTGTATTTCATTGGTGGCCTCACTGCCTTGTCATCCCTTCATCGGGGACCATCAAAATACCCTTATCTTTCTCTTAAATGATCACGACATCTCAAAACGGAATTTTTATCAAAAGTTACTTAGTATATTTTCAAAAGAAGGAATAAATATAAATATTTTATTTTATGTTTTATATATAAATGTATTCAAATTTGGTCCGACTTATTTATATAAGTCATTTTTTCTAATTTTATATAATTTTTTACTCAAATATAAGATTTTTTAAGAATAAAATTAATATTTTATTATGAAATAATAGATAAGTTACTTAGGATATTTTCAAGAGAAGTTTTTTTATAAATTTTAAAAATTTATTATCTCCCCTCATTTAATTTGTTTATTTTTATAAGTTGTTTGATGAAACAACTATAAAAAAAATAATTTAAACATTTATTATATTACTTAAAATTATTCCAATAAAAAATTACTCTAAATAACTAATATTTAAAAAAAAACATCTTTAATTAGAACAACTCACTCAAATTGTTTCTTACCTTAAAAAATATAAAACAATTATTTATAATACATATCATTTTTAAGCAATTCATAATTGATTTTATTCTATTAAAAATTTCTAAAAAAAATTTTAAAAAAATTATTCTCTATCTTGTTCTTTTTCCATTTATTTTGATTTATTTATTTTTTAAGGTGTTTGATAAAATAATTATAAAATAAATTTAAACACTTATAATCCTATATTAGAGATATTCTTAGCTTGCTCAATAATAAAAATAAATATTTTATACATGAGTAGTTTAAAAATTAATTAAAATCATTTATATAAATATTTTTTTCTAACTTTGAATATTTTTAAATTTTAAATTCATAATATTATTTTTAATTTTAAATATTTTTTTTAATGATTATTTTTAAAGATATTATATCACACTATCAATAATTTTTTTAAAAGGTTTAATTTTGAGATCTAGGAACCGTGATTTAGAATTTAGATTCTGAAATATCTAGATAAATAAAAGTAGCACAGTGCACAATGTTAAAAAAAAAAAAAATTTCCCCACATGGACAACAGTAGGAACGCATATTTTAAAAAAGTTTCCCGAAATGGAAAAAAATAGGTAGACACATTTTTCAGGCAAATAAATTATAATAAGAACTGTACGCCCTCATAACATCTTACTATTTCAGCATTTTTTTAAGTATCTTCATAATAATAATATATATTAGATAATAATTCTAGTTAATAGCGTAGGTGGGGTAGGTAGAGACAGGTTTTTCTTCCTTTCATCGCATTTTAATTAGAAATAAGTCTTTATTTTCATTTTTCTATTGAATTTTGGATTTTTTTCGTCTTTATTATTATCATATATTATTTTTAAAAAATAACTATATTTTAATAAATTAAAGATTTTTCATATATAAATAAATATTTATAATTTTTAATTCTTATTACTAATTAAATATATTTTTTAATTTATTAAACCCATTTAAAATTATGTATATAAAATAAATATCTAATATTTTTTATATCGATGTAGAATATTTATAAATATTATGATATTATATTGAAATATTTGATTATATATGTAAATTAATTATTTTTAAAAATTTTATTTAAAATATTTATAAATATAAATATATAATTTATAAGAAAATATTTAATAAATTAATTATTATTTAATTAGTTTAAAATAATAAAAAAATTAATTATCAATTAATTTTAAATTTTCAAAATATAGTTATTTTATTAAAATAAAATTGATATATAACAAATAAAATATAAAATTCTAAAAAAATTATGATATAATAAAAGCTAATAAAAATAAATTTTAAATAAAATAATATTAGTTATTATTATGGTTAAGATTGATGTCAAATATTTATAAAAAAATAAAGAAAAAGAAAAATTAATTTTGTGTTTGTCAGATGAAGATATTGAAAAATCAAATTAATTAAAGATATTAAAGAAATGTGAATAAAAAGATAAAAGAAATATAATAATATAACAAATTGATTTATCTAAAATGTTGAAAAAAAGAGTGAAAAGGGAATAAAAAAAATAGATAGAGTGAAATATAAATAAATGATCTAATATATATTCTAAGAAAGAAAATAAATATTTTAAAAATATTAATATTTTAAGATTTAAAATAGAGAAACTAAAACTTGTTTTTGTGTCTAATGAACTTGATTTTTCTATGTCAAACTTGATGGATGAATTAATCATTATTGATATGAGATTAATTGTCATCTCTAATAATACCCAAAATATTTAAATATTAACTCTTTTCAGAATATGTAAAAGCTGTTGCAGGTAGCATCAATTGTCCTGTGGTGAAGAGCGAGTGCAGTGGCGGATCTTCTTGGGAGTTGAGCGGCCGTGGCCCCCTAAAGTTTTGTAACTCCCATGTAATTTATGATTTTGACCCCCAAACATAATGAACATTTAATATATTTACTTGTATATTTACAATTTTATCCTCTCAGTCTTTCTTCAGTTTTGTAATTCTCATATAATTTATGATCTTGTTCCTCTCAAACTTAATGATCATTTAATATATTTAAGTATATATCTATAATTTTATCTTTTCACTCTTTCATCTTCTTTCTTCCTTTTATATTTATTTATTATTTATTAATAATATATTATTTGGCCCCCAAGATCAATGGTCAAGATCCGCCATCGAGCAGGTGGGTCGAATCACAATCGAATTATGGCGTTTGGACTATATCCTCTTAAGTAAAAAGAGTTGCACTCTAACTAATAGATATAGCTTTTGGTCTAGTGGTAAGCGCTCGATCATAACAAGTGGTATCAGAGTCTGGTTACGAGTTCAATTCCTAGTTGACAATTGTTAAGGGGAGATTGTTGCGGGTTGCACAATTGTCCTGTGGCGGAGACTTAAGTAAAAAGAGTTGCACTCGGACTAATAAATATAGTTTTTGACCTATTGGTAAACGCTCAATCCTAACAAAAACTATGTGGAAATATCCACTTACAAATAGGAATAAAGTATCTCATATGTCTAAGATAATCAACGTAACTTACTCCAATAGATTTTTTACTCACTTGATTCATGAAACTACTTTTTTACATATTCATCCAGGTTAATTATTCACTTAACTTAAGTATCACATAGTCTTTTATTGGATCTTCCTATCAGAATAACAACAATAACTATTCTCAATTATACAAATATATGTTATTGGATCTACATTTTATTTTCTCATATATATATATATATATATATATATATATTTGATTTAACTATATAATTTTATAAATATAGATTTTCATACGATTCAATATTATTTTTATGTAAAAATCCTTCAAATTTTGGATACAGTTTTCCTTATAATCTCTATACATTAATTGCATTTTGTTTTCTCACTTTTCAAATTTTACGGCCAAATCAATCTTATAAGACTCGCCATGAGTTTAAATGTAGAAACATAAGTAATTCGATTTCTCTGATGTAATTCTTTTGACATGTGTATCTTCTATTCTTACTTAATTATTTTTACACTGTTTTTATTGATTATATTTTAATAATAATTATCCATTTATTTTAATTTTAATTTTTAGAAAAAATTTATGATATATTAACTATTTTTAAATTTTAAGATTCTAATAATTAAAAATATAAAAAATTTTAGAATATATTTTAAATGGGTATATCTTTTATCAATGTATTATATATATAATAAAAATATGATAAAATATCATATATTAATAATATCTCAATAATAATTTCTTAAATCACAATAAACCTAATTTTTTTAAATAATAATAATTACTTAATATCTAATTAAAATTAAAGATGATAGAATAATATTTTCAATATTCCTCCTTAATTTATTATTGCTTTTTTAAAATTGATTTTCTTCATTTTATTTTGCTTGAAATTCTTTCTTTTTTTTGTTTGTATTTCTTGTTATCCTCCTTTTCGTGTGAAATCACATTTTCATTCAATTTAACTTTCTTCATTTATTAATTTCATCTCTCTCTTTTTTTCAAACTTTGTGGTAGTGTTGTTGACCATTTCACTACTACAAATAAAACTTTCAACGTCGGTTCGATACTCCAACCACTAAACTACTTGAATTTTCCGATAATAACTTACAAATAAATTATATTTATATACAAATAAATATATATCAGTGTAAATATATAAATACAAATATATTTATATATTTTGATATATTTATATAGTTATATATTTATATGTTGGATGTGAGGGCACACTCGAAAGTGAAAGTGTGTGTCGAGTGAGTTTTCAAAATTTGATGCTAAATTTGTGAGCAGGTATCTTTATATGAGTTTGTAATTTAATGACAGAATATAATCTTTATAATTTTATTTATATAATGATATAAAATAAATTTGGGAAACGCGTTATTTGCTCTCAAGCGAAAAATACCAATTTTCGCTCAAGCGAGACTTGAGTGAGTGAATTTCCGTGAGCTTTAACATATTTTCACTCAAGCAAGAGTCAATCACACTTTCACCCTCGATCGAAAAATACCAATATAATTTATTTGTAAGTTATTATCAAAAAATTATAGTAGTTTAGTGGTTGGGATATTAACTTTCAACCCTAAAATACCGAGTTCAAATGCTATTCATTAACTTAAGAGAATTTTTGGTGAAAAAAAATAAAAATATTTTCTAGAAAATATATACAAATAAATATATATTTACATGGATATATATTTATTTATATATAAATATAATTTATTTGTAAGTTATTATCAAAAAATTTTAGTAGTTTAGTGGTTGGAGTATCGACTTCCAACTTTAAAGTCATCGGGTTCAAATCTTACTCGATGACAATTTTCAAATTTAAGTGAGTTTTTGGCTGAAAAAAAAGACTTTCAACGTCGGTTGACTAAGAACCGACGTAGAATGTGTTTAATATTCAATTTCAACGTCGGTTCATCCGGGAACCGACGTGGAAAGTACTTTCTACGTCGTCTCAACTATAACCGACGTTAAATGACGACGTAGAAAGTATATTTTGTAGTAATGTTTGATGAAGGTTGAAAACTAGTTCTTCATCTACATCTTTATTCTCTTCTTTGACATCAAGTTTCTACAAGAAATATCCATCATGTTTTTTATTTGATTTTTCTTTTATATATTCGTTTGTAGTTAACTCCCCTTTCATCAAATATAAAGTAAAAAAAATTTTCTTTCATGTGAATTTTGAATATTTCAAAGTGATTTGTATCTTTAATCACGCAAAATTTATATTCAAAAAGACACCTTACAACTTATTCAATAATTAAACAACACTTATCAAATTTTGGATAATATCAAGAATATATAAAACATCAAAAATTAATTTAATAATTGTAATTGTTCACATATATTTTAAATTCATTTGTTTTCCGTTGTTAATTCTCACTTTAGAAATAATAGATTCATTGAGCTATTTGAAAAGTTTTTTTATCATGAGTCATGTGATTTATACAACCACTATGTATAAGTCAGCTTGTGAATTTGTTGAGTATAGAACATGTTGATGCAACAAGAAGTTCTCCTTCTACTTCACATTAGGTCTTCACCAACATTCGTTATACGAGTGATTATTTTTCTTACAAATAAGGATAGATAGAGAAGACACGTGATTTGATATATTTGTTGTTTTTTCTTTAGAGAGAACCTTCATCATGATCTAGTGAAGAACCTTCAAGAACAACATGACCTCGTTACGTCAATTTTCGTTGTTCTTGTGTTTGTAAAGCATGTAGCACTTCTGTCAAAGTAATATTAGACAATTTTTTTGTATTTTTTAATGAAGTAATAAATATTTTATATCATTTTGGCATAGTTATCAAAAATTTATCAATTATTCTAGAATCAGGAGATTTTTTACCTAATAATTTATCTTTTTAACAATAACTAACAATTTGTTTGAGTATTTATTAATTATTTCATACTCTTGCATTTGTATCTCAAATTTTCTAACCAAGTTTATAATTTTCGTATCTCGAATTTTCTTATCACCTTCATATTGGTATTTCAAATAATCCTAAATTTCTTTGAATGATTTTAGCATCATGATTATAGCGAAGATTATTTGTGAAACACCAATAAATAAACATGATTTAACTTTTGTCTTTCTTGGTTTTTTTTTCTTTTCAATTTTTTATTTTAACTGTGGTAGAATTTTCAAGCAACGGATCACTGATGTAATCTCTTTTATAACTTCTCATAAATATAATTTTAAAGATAAGAGTGCATTCCTAGAGCTCATAGATCAATAATATATAAATTATTAATAATTATTTTATTAATTACTTTCTTTTTATTTTAAATTTTTTTCTAAATATATATTAATTATTTTTTACTAATTATACCTTTATATTTTTAATTATATTTATTAAAAAAACTATTAAAAATAGTTTTAGATAAAAAAATTAAAATAATAGTTTAAATTAACAAATTTATTAAAAATAATAAAAAATAATATTAATGATTTATATAGTCTAATTTAAATCATGAATATTTTTTGAAACAAATAGAATATATTTTTATTTTTAAATTATATTTATTCAAGAGAATAGATAATAAATTATTATGAATACTTTGAAGAAAAATATAAAAATAATAAAATTATTATTAAAAAAACTAATAAATAAATTTAAAATAATAAAAAAATTATTTTTTTAACCCAACTTTAAGCTAAAGTATTAAGAAGTAACGATAATAATTAAATTGATAGGAGACAGGAATAATAAGAAAAACCAAATTAAAATACAAATTATTGTATAATACTTTTTTTTTATTAAATTGTCGGTGTATAATCTTTTTATCACGTGTTACAATGACTTTAGTTGGTATGCATTTATTTCGTGTATCATATTTTCCAGCGTCATCACCTACCGTGTTACCTGGCAATCCCTACCATATTTATTACTCTGCTCGTCATTAAATCTCCATATTCTTTATAGTTTTTGTTATTACTTTTTTAAAATATTGCCTAAAATTATGTATTATATACTTAAAAATTTTATTAGTAATTTGTAAAATTAATTAAATATACCTATACATAATTCTAACATTAATTATTATAAATATAAACATTTATACGTATATATTTATTGATATGTAATTCAGGATAATTTGACGAGTATATACAAATTAATAAGAATATCTTCAATGAAAATCATTATCTGTTTAAAATAATTTTATACATAAAACTTATATTAACCTTTTTTTATTCATAAAAAGCCTTTTAGTAATTTAAAGCATAGATACTTTAATAATTGAAAATTCTTAAACATTATTGTTTTAATTTGCATTAAATTGATGTACTTAGTTCGTGTGTTTGAAAACGCATTCACACTTTCTAAAAGCAAAAGCGATTAAATTTTCCTATTAAAAGAAGTTGTCACATTTTTGCTGCAAATTAATTACAAACCACGTAGATCATTATTATACCTTTCATTTCATGTTGACTAATGTTTGAAGAATTTTATACAACTTAAAAAAAAACATAATTCTTCTAAAGTAATAGTATTTGTTAAAGGTTCATTTTACTAAAATATTCTTAACTTTAATAAATACATTAGTATTATGAAAAATTATACTTACCTCCCCTAAAAGTCATAATAAACCTATATTCGGTTGTAAGAAAAAAAGGAAAAAAAGAAAGAGAATATATATATATATATATATATATATATATATATATATATATATATAAGAAAAGAAAAAAAAAGAAACAAATATAATAAAATATGGATGTATTCTTATGAAAGGAAAGTGATATGAAAAAAGAAATATCATTTTTTAAATATTAAATAAGTAAAGAAAAATTAAGTATTTGTATCATCTTTTACAATGCTATTTTAAAATATTGGAGAACAAAATAATATGATAACATTATAGTCCTTAAAAGGGTAGGAGTAGAGTGAGACTTTATTTTTGTTTCTAAGATGGGGCAACATTTTATTTAGAAATAAGAATGTTTTAATATTATGTTCTCTATGTTTTAATACACTTATTAATCTTACATTACTTAGGAATCAAAGTCAATAGTAGTTTATATATATTTTCTTCTCTCAACTCATTAAGACGTCTTTTAATAATAAAATTGTGATGGTGTAGATCTTAAACAGATAATACTTTAAACATAAAAATTGACTCTAACAATGTTATCATTGTAAATAAGAGACGAAGAGATTCATTTTTGTTTATAAAGGAAAAAACAAATTCTGAATTACCTAAAACTTTTATAACTTCTTTTTAGTAATTGATAGTCCAATTATGTAGTTTTTAAATAGATATTCAACCTCTTTATTTTTTTAATAATTAATTAATACTCTTTTATTTTAAAATATTATATTAACTAAAATTTAAGAAATATAAGAGCAATTTTATTGTAATAAAATCATTCAATTTTTTGTTATTAACAAAATTTATAATTTTTATATTTTAACACTTAATTTTATAATTTTCATAATTTTAGTTAAATGTTTAGTGAATATGTTATTTTGTAAAATAAAATAGTGTCATTTTATTCAATTATAATATAAATGAATATTATTTATTAAAATATAAAAGAAATAAATTTCCATTTAAAAATTAAAAGAATTAAAGGGTTCATATTACTAAAATATAAAGAAGGGGCGCGTTTATTTTAAAATTAGAAAGAGCATGAGCTTAAGAAATATAGAATTTACTCTTAACGATTAAACATTTTAAAGCAAAATTATATTTGAGGATAAAACTATAATAAAATTTTGAATTTTTATTTAAAACTTAAAATAACAATAATATATTTTTCTTAAAATAAACATATATTTAAGAGAAAAAGTATCTCACATTTTTATTTATTATGTTTTTTAAAGAAAATTAAAATATTATATTTTTTATATTTTAAAATTTAATAGATTTGAATATTTATTTATCAACAATCAACCCAGGCAAAGGGGCGGCATGGGGCGGAGAGGGGTAGGGCGGGGGTAGGTTTTGCTTCCCCAGCTTTACCTTTGATTTTTTTAACCATCCTGTCCTAGATCTCAATCGGGGCGGGGAGGGGTAAGGAGGGAGGAGTAGGTCGAGGGTAGGTTTTGCTTCTCCGATTTCGCCTCCGACTTTTTAACCATCCCCACCCCATATCCTCGTCGGGGTTTCTTACCTTCTCAATCTACATTATTTCTAAAAAAAACAATTATACTTATAATAAAAAAATTATAATATTTTTTATATATATTTTTATAAACAAATAAATATTTATAGTTTTATAATTTGTAATTATTATTAATAATTAAATATATACTTTAATTTATTATATTTATATTAAAATATGTATATAAAAAAGTATTTAATCATTTTTTCTTTATACATATATAGAATATTTATAACATTATTATTATTATTGTACATTGAAAGATTTGATACATATATAAGTTAATTATTTTTTAAATTATCATTTAAAAATATGAAATACATAGTTATAAGAAAATATTGAATAAGTTAATATTGGGATAAAAATATTTGATTAGTTAAATTATAGGTTTGTATAGCGGTACAAAATATTGTATAATCAAAACTTCCTTTATTTAGTCTTGATTTATCGGAGTAAAATACTATAAGATCATAGTATCTATGTACAAAAATAATATGAATAAAATTATAGAATTAATTCTATGTTTTTCAATTTGGTACCAAAGCTTATAATTTTTTTCTTTTTCTTTCTAAATCCTTGGAGATATTAACTAGAGAGATGACAAAAAAACTAATTCCAGTGGTTGTTCAATCTGAAGGTGTCTTCAACATAAGCATCATCCTAAATGAATCCAATTATGACGTATGGTCACAACTAATGGAGATGCACATTGTAGAGAGGGAAAAATTGTCCTACATCCGTAAGAAGGTGAAACCTCCAACAGAGAAAGATGAGGGATTTGAAAAATGGTATGTTGAAAACTAAAAAGTGAAAAGATGGCTACTGATGTCCATGAAGCCATAAATCATGAAAAGGTCGCTTACCCATTATCCTCGATATTTGGAATGTTTTGTCAAAGGCGTTTTATGATAGAAGTGATGAGCTACAAGTGTTTGCCCTGAATAAAAGGGTATTCACTGCAAAACAAAATAATAGAACCTTAACTGAATATTATGGGGAGTTGGTTGAGATTTTTAGGGAATTGGACCATCATGACAAAGTAGTCATGAAGGACCCTGATGATGTGAAGTCATATTAGAAGTCCATTGAAAGATTAAGGGTGCATATATTCCTTACTGGATTGGATGATGATTTTGAGCAAGTTCGTGGAGAAATATTGCGCAAAGAAGTGACACTTGATCTGGAGAGAGACAGTCCGGCGAACAACGTTTAAAACATAAGATATAATTTCTGATTCCACAACTATGATGACAAAGAAGTAGCCAACAAATAATTACAACAAATTGAAGCAATAAAAATATTTTGAAAAAGATAACTACAAGTGTACTAAGTCTAATAAGGATGGACACACCAAGGAACGATGATATGAAATCATAGGATACCCCCGAGTGATGGGATCACAATCGAGCATCGAAAAAGAATTAAAAAAGAAATTCAATTGCTGCTACTGTAACTGTCATTGACAAAGAGGACAACAAAGACATGATGCTTGTTACAATTGCAGGTAGTGATGATTCCAATGGTAAGGTTTTAATAAGCACATCTACCGTTCTAAATAATACATGGATAATTGACTCTGTATGTTCTGATCATGTGACTTTTGATGTTAGACAGATTAAAAATCTTAAACCTTCATCACAAAAAAGTATTTCCACAGTCAATGGTAGTAAATTCACTATCATTGGAGAAGGAACTGTCTCTATTTCAAACAATTTGAACATTGATACTGTCCTTGTTGTTCCTTCTCTTAAATATAACTTATTGTCAATCTCGCAAATAACCAAAGCTTTTTTATGTGTTGTAATTTTTGGGTCTGACTTTTGTGTTTTTAAGGACATTCAAACGAGGAAGACGATTGGTTGTGGTATTAGGTGATGAAGGTTGTATTACTTGGACCTGACAAAAAAAGATTCAAAGAGACTTGGTCAAGTACTAGCAACAAAAGGGTCTCAAGAAGTAAGAAAAAGCAAGGATATTTGGTTATGGCATAAGCGTCTAGGACATGCATCTTTTGGTTACATAAAGAAATTATTTCCAAATGTATTTGACCAAGTAGACACTTCAACTTTTTATTGTGATTAGGCATGGCAACGGGGCGGGGCGGGGATGGGTTTTGCCTCCCCCGTCCCCGCCCCCGACTTTTTTAATCATCCCCGTCCTTGCCCCCGATTCCCGCGGGGTTAGGAATTAAGTCCCCATCCTCGTCCCCGCTGGGTTTCGGGTTCCCGCCCGTCCCCGATTTATATTATTTTTAAAAAGATAATTATATTTATAATAAATTAATTTTACTATGTATTTTTATATATAAATAAATATTTATAATTTATAGTTATTATTAATTAAATATACATTTTAATTTATTATATTTATATTAAAATATATATGTAAAAGAAATATTTAATTATTTTTTATTTATATATATATATATAATATTTATAACATTATTATTATTATTATTATTATTATAACACTGTATTCAAATATTTGAATATTTATAACATTATTATTATAATACTGTATTCAAATATTTAATTATACATATAAGTTAATTCATTTTTAAGTTGTCAATATATAGTTTATAAGAAAATATTTAATAAGTTAATTCTTATTTAATTAGTTTGAAGTAATAAAAGTTTAAATTATTAATTTCTTTTAATCCTTTAAAATGCAATTATTTTATTAAGATAAAATTTGATATATGATAAATAAGCATAATAAGATAAAAAAAATATGACATAATAAATATAAATTATAAATAAACTAATATTAGTTACTACTAAGATTGATGTAAAATATTTAGAAAAAGATAAAGAAAAAAATTAACTTTGTGTTCATCAAATTGGTTGAAAAGATTGAAAAAAAAAACAAATTGATGGGAGAGACTAAGAAAATGTGAAAAACTGAAAGATAAGGGAGAGAATAATATAATAAATTAATTGATATAAAAGATTGAAAAAGATAAAAAAATTAAAAAAGTGGGTAGAAGAAAAATAAAAATTGGTGAAATATAAAAAAATAACCTTATATGTAATAGAAAAATAAAATGAAATACTTTTAAAATATTAATATTTTAAAATTTAAATTTAAATATAAAGTCGGGGCGGGGACGGGGTGGGGTCGGGGTGGGGATTGCATTACCCATCCCCGCCCCCGACTTTTTAAAGCGGGGAAAACCCGAACCCGACCCCGCCCCCGATCAACTCGGGTTTTCCCCGTCAAACTCGGGGCGGGGACGGGTCGGTCCCCACGGGTACGGGTTTAATTGTCATCCCTAATTGTGATGTTTGTGAGCTTGCAAAGAGTCATAGACCATATTTTCCTTTAATTTCAAATAAAAGTTCTTTTCCTTTTATGATCATTCACTCTAATGTATGGGGTCCATCTAAAGTTACAAAGTTGGGTGGCTCAACGTAGTTTGTAACGTTTATTAATGATTGTACTCGAATGGCTTGGTTATGTTTGATGAAGTCTAAAATTGAAGTTGGAGGACTATTTCAGAAATTCTGCAAAATGATTGAGACCCAGTACAAAGCACAAGTTCAGGTACTGCACAGTGACAATGGAGGAGAATATATGTAATCAGAACTTCAATATTTTTTAGTAGCCAAAGGAATTGTTCTATAGAGATCTTGTCCAAATACTCCACAACAGAATGGGATGACAGAGCGAAAGAACCATCATCTATTAGAGGTGGTCCGAGCTGCACTAATTGGAGCTCACATGCCAGCAATATATTGGGGAGAAGCTCTCACATATGCATTATACACTATCAATCAAACACCGTCCAGGTCTCTTGAGTATAAAATACCTCTTCAATCACTTACAAATGCAGTAGTAAGTCCTAAAATTGTTGAACTAACACATATAATTTTTGGTTGTGTTGCTTATGTTCACTTACACAAGTATTAGAGAAGTAAGTTGTCTCCTAGAGCTGAAAGGTGTGTGTTCCTTGGCTATGCGGATCACTAGAAAGGATATCGGTGCTACAATCCACAAACCAAACAAATGTTTACTATTATAGATGTAGTTTTTCATGAAACCTTGATATATTTTTCCCCCGAGTTTGAAATTCAGGGGAAGAATTATGATGAAGTTCAGACTTTTATTCCTTAAGAAATTGATATTGATGTCAGATTGGAGAAAGAAAGTTACAAAGTTGTATCAGGAGATGATGAAAGTGTGCAACAATGTGATGATTAACAACCACATAATGAGGAAGATTTTGAGCATGTCGAGAATGAAAATTTGTCTATTGATGTTGATGATATACCACACCAATCGTCCCCTCAAGAACCTAATACAGAAAAAAGAATTCTGTCAGATTGTGTCACTAGAGGTATCCCTAAGCCTACTTATGATCCTGACTTCACCAGTAAGACAAGATACCCTATGAGTAATTATATTTGTAACCAGAATTTGTCTAACTCAAATATAGCATTTATAAGTCAATTATCTACTGTATCTATTCCTAATAGTGTGTAGGAAGCTTTAGCTGACTCCAGGTGGAAGGATGCTATGAAGGAGGAGATGAAATCCTTGCAAAGAAATAAAACATAGGAATTGGTAGATTATCCAGTTGGAAAGAAATGAGTAGGATGTTGATGGGTGTATACTGTGAAATTTAATTGTTAAGTGGTAAAAAGTTGTTATAATTATGCCTTCAATTGTTATGAAACCACTTAACTTATGTTAATTCTAATATATTTTTCTCCCAATATAGGATGAATTCGAGAATACCTTGATACAAGAGTAAGAAGCATAATTGTTAGCATAATTGAAGTAAAACTGGAAGAAGGAAGAAGATTTTCAGCATGAAAGTCGCTCGAGCGAGATGGACTCTCTATTGAGCGAATATCAGTTATTCTTCTCTGGAAGTCAATCGCTCAAGCGTAAGAAAATTCGCTTGAGCGAATGTTAGTTATTCTTCTCTAGAGTTCACTCACTCAATCGAGCATTTTGTCACTTGAGCGAAAATAGGAAACTTTCGCTTGAGCGAAAGTTGTCGCTTGAGCAAAAGACGTGAGACCCAATTTTTTCTATAAAAAGATAAGATGTGTTTTGAGAAAAGCAAGCGATTTTGGGGAGAAGAGGCACGACTACTGCTAAGGTTTCATATAATCTTCATCAATTCTTCACTTCTTCCTCATTTGGAGCATTGTAATGGCCAACATGAGTGGCTAACTTCATTCTCTTGGGATTTGGTGCAGTTCCTTTGAACTCTTTTGTATCATGGTGATATTTTGAGATATTAATCTATGTTTTGATGTTGTTATCCTTATCCTTTGTGCTTTGGAATGATTTATTCTTGATGTTTGGGATATGATTGGAAAATATATTTTGAACCCTAGATCACGGTAAGAATATTTGTTACGTTAATTTCCAAGAATGGAATGAATGTATCAATTGTTTAACACCATAAACCTAATGCTGGAAAATCTCTTAATTGTGTAAGGAATAAACATTTATTAGGTTTTCTTATGAATTTCATGTGTGAGGAATCAACATGGATGATTTGAGTAGGTGACATCAACATTGTTGGGTTAATTGGTGTTCTTAATTGACATAGTCATTACATAAGAGGAAAAAGGAAGGAAGTCAATCCTAAGTGCCTTTAATTGATATTTTCTCAACAATTTAAAGTTCTTTGTCATTTAATTTTGATTTAACTCTTTATGCAAAACACAATTTGTTTTAATTCACTTAGTAAGCATATAATTGGGGAATTTTCATTGAAACCGTTCCTCGTGGGATCGACTTTTATTTAATCAAAATACTATACTGCGATTAATAATTTTGATACGCTTGCCAATAATTCAACATTAATGTAGATGACACAATTGAGAGATTCAAAGTTAGATTAATGAAAAGGGGGTACACACAAGCATATGGAATAGATTACACTGAAACGTTTGCTCCCATAGCTAAAATTAGTACAGTTCGAGTATTGTTATCTCTAGCTGTAAACCTTGATTGGTCCTTACAACAATTTGATGTAAAAAATGTCTTCTTACACGAGGAATTGTCTGAAGAAGTTTATATGGAGCTACCAGAAGGATGTGGGATCCCGAATACACATAGCAAGAAGGTATGCAAGTTGAAGAAGTCATTGTATGGACTAAAACAATCGCCACGAGCATGGTTTGGTATATTCACCAAGTCAATGCTTGCTTTTGGATATCAACAGAGCAACCAAGATCATACCTTGTTTCTAAAGAAAAAGGAAGGAAAGATTACAATTCTTATTGTCTATGTTGATGACATGATAGTTACAAGAAATGATCTAGAAGAACGCAAGACATTAAAAGAGTACTTGGCAAATAAATTCGAGATAAAGGATCTTGGTCCTTTGAGGTATTTTCTTGGAATTGAGGTCTCAAGATCAAAGTCAGGTATTTTTCTCTCACAACAAAAGTATGCATTGGATTTATTGAAAGAAAATGGAATGACAACATGCAAACCAGCAAATTCTCCAATTGAAGGGGGATTGAAGTTTTGCATTAAAGAAGATCAAACTCCAACTAACAAGGGAAGATATCAGAGACATGTAGGGAGATTGATGTATCTCTCATACACCAGGCCAGATTTAGCTTATGCTCTTAATGTGATTAGCCAGTTCATGTATAATCCAGGTGAAAAACACATGGATGCTGTTATACGGATTTTAAGGTACATAAAAGCTACTCCTGGAAAATGAGTTATGTTCAAGAAGAACTCCAACTACAAGGATGTAATGGTTTATACTGATGCAGATTTGGCAGGTGCTCTTGATGATAGAAGATCAACCTCTGGATACTTTATATTTGTAGGAGGTAATATAGTCACATGGAAAAGAAAGAAGCAGAAAGTTGTAGCTAGATCCAGTGCAGAAGCTGAACTTAGAGGAATGGTTCTTGGACTTTGTGAAGGTTTGTGGCTCAGACTACTTCTCCAGGATTTAGGGTATGCACATACACGTCCCATTTAGTTGTATTGTGATAATAAAGTTGCGCGTGACATTGCTCACAACCCTGTCCAACATGATCAAATGAAGCATGTGGAGGTTGATAGATTTTTCATCAAGGAAAAGCTTGATAAAAATATTCTGGAATTGCCAAATATTCGATCTGAAGATCAGCTAGAAGACATTCTTACCAAAGCTATTGAAAGAAATGAGGGAGAGATTGATGATAATGTGAAATATGTCCCTGCATTCCCAAGAGATGATTTTGATGATGATTTAAGTCAACAACATTCAAGAATCAAGCAAACCCAAGATATGATTTTGATAAAGATTTAATTCAACATTCAAGCAAACCCAAGATGATTCCTGAAGACTAGATAGAGTCTTAGAATACTGGATATGGAGGTACAAGTTGATGAAGTAATATTATGCATAAGCCTCCAAAGCACAAGTGTAATAAAATTTCGTAACATAACATTTTTCACTGTCATAATTGATTATGATGCATCAGAATTGAGAAATTGATTTTTACCCCGACATAATCGATTATGCTGAGGAGATAATCAATTATGGCAGTTCGAAATTAAAAAATATATCTATTTTGAAGAATAAATATTTTTTAGTATATCCTGATTTTTATCCACAACATTATTAATGACCAACGACCATTTTCTGATGTTATTTTTCTATTTAATTAAATTTTGATGGAAAATAAAAAACACACAATTACAGAATTCAAAAATACAATTTACATTCAATTAGTTTTGAGAAAAGAATTTTGAGCAAGGTAACACAGATATTTTACATGTTTGAGAAAACCCTCTTCTCCATTGCCACAGAGATATTTTACCAAAACCCTCTTCTCCATTGCCTACTGTGCTTTCATTGTTAATCATACTTGTTCTTGGATGTTGGCATTCTACAGACTTCTACAATTTGTTATCTCCATTACCCATTTGTGTCTGTTCTTATCTTATTACCGTAATCCTTTGTGGATTTAAGTGATTGATTGTTAAATTTCCTGTTTAGGGTTTAAGTAGTCATTGTCATTCTGTTGTGTTTTTTTTTTGTTTCCTGTGTGGAAACTGTTCATCCCTTTGATTTGTTCAGGGAGGTGTTTTTATCCTTTGATTTGTTTAGAGGAGGTGTTCATCCTAGTGAGATTCTAGGGAGGTGTTCACCCTTAGTAGAACTCTAAGGAGGTGTGTTCATCCTTTGATTTGTTCAGAGGAGGTGTTCATCCCTAGTGAGATTCTAGGGATGTGTTCATCCTTAGTGGGTTTCTAAGGATGTGATTGTCTTTTGAATTAGTTTGTTTTTTGCTGAGTTGATTGTAATTTGTGAACTGAATTTAAAAGATAGTGAATTGGGATCACTCTTGTGTTAAGAGTTGACTGGGAACTGGATGTAGGGATGACTATACTCGAACCAATATAAATCAATGTGTGTTGTTCTCTTTTCCTTATCTCTTTTTCCATGCATTACTCTCCTTACACACCTTATTTTTATCTATATCTTTCTCTATCTTGTTGATATATTATCTCTCTGATTATGTCATTTCCGCTTTATCTTTGTTCAATTTGATAATTAAAATTGAATTAATAAATATTGGACATCTTAAAATAAATTTTAAATTTGGCATCTATTTTAAATTGTGCATCTATTCACCCCTCTCTAGATATCATTTGTCTAACAACTGTGACAAGTCAGATTTTTAGGAGATTATTGAACAAGTTGAAAGCAATGAGGGGGAGATTGATGGAAATGTCCTTCCATTCCCAAGAGATGATTTTGATGATGATTCAAGTCAACTACATGCAAGTCAACACCATTCAAGATGAATTAAGGACAAACTGAATTTATGACGTTGGTGAAAATGTGAAACATTTCCCTACATGCCCAATATATGTTTTTGATAAAGAAGATGATTCGAGCAAGCCCAAGATGATTCCTGAAAACTAGATAGAGTCTTAGAATAATGGATATGGAGGTACAAGTTGATGAAGTAATATTATGCATAAGTCTCCAAAGCACAAATGTGATAAAATTCATAATATGATATTTTTCTCTGTCATAATTAATTATGATGCATCAGAAATAGAAAAATGATTTTCTCTATCATAATTAATTATATTGGTAATATAATCAATTATGGCAATTCAAATCTGAAAAAATATATCCGTTTTAAAGAATAAATATTTTTGAATACATCTTGATTTTCTCTATGATATTATTAATGTCCAACGACCATTTTTCGATACTATTTTTCTATTTAATTAAGTTTTGATGAAAAATCAAAAACACACAATTACAGAATTCGAAAATACAATTTACATTCAAACAATTTTGAGAAAAGAATTCTGAGTAAGACAACAAAGACATTTGACACCTTTTGAGAAAACCCTCTTCTTTACTGTCTTTTGTGCTTTCATTGTTAATCACACTTGTTCTTGGAGATTGACATTCTACATGCTTCTACAATTTGTTGTCTCCATTACCCAGGTGTGTCTGTTCTTATTTTTATTTCCTTCATCCTTTTTGTATTGGTGGAAAAGGAGGTGTTTTTCATCCCTAGTGTGATTCTAGGGAGGTGTTCATTCTTAGTAGGATTTTAAGGAGGTGTTTTCATCCTTTGATTTGTTCAGAGGAGGTGTTCATCCCTAGTGGGATTCTAGGGAGGTGTTCATCCTTAGTGGGTTTCTAAAGAGGTGATTGTCTTTTTAATTAATTTACTTTTTACTGGTTCTTCTGCTAAGTTGATTGTAATTTGTAAACTGAATTTGAAAGATAGTGAATGGGGAGTCACTCTTGTGTTAACAGTTGACTGGGAACTGGATGTAGGGTTGGCTATACCCGAACCAGTATAAATCTTTGTGTGCTCTTCTCTTTCCCTTATTTCTTTCTCTTTTCCTGATTATATTATTGTTTCCGCTTTATCTGTGTTCAAACAAATTATTGACTCACAAATAAATTTTTAATTTGACATCTATTTTAATTTGTGCATCTATTCACCCCCCCCCCCCTCTAGATGCCATTTGTCTAACAAGTGGTATCAGAGCTTGATTAGATAAGATATTTCTAAACGATATGTCAAGATGTCTATGTAGAATCAGGTTTACAGGGAAGGAGTCTCGATAAACAGACCACCATTATTTGAAGGAGAAGACTATCAATTATGGAAGGCGAGAATGAAAATATTTTTACAAACACTAGATTACGGTGTTTTGGATGTTGTACTCAATGGTCCCTACATTCCGATGAGAACAACGGAGTCTGAAGCTGTTCCAAAAACTTTTGATCAATGGACGCCGGATGAAAACAAGCGTGACCATTATGATGTAAGAGCCCGAAACGCTATTGTTTCTACCTTAACTCGTAATGAATTTTTCAGGGTCTCACAATGCAAGACGGCAAAAGAAATATGGGACACTCTTGAAGTAACACATGAAGGAACAAATGAAGTAAAGCGAGCACGTAAGAACACACTCATCCAGGAGTATGAATTATTTCAAATGCAGCAAAATGAAAGCATCACGAATTTCCAGACACGCTTCACACATATAATAAATCACTTGAAAGCATTAGGAACAAGTTTTGACGATGAGGAGTTGAGCACAAAGATCTTAAAATCTTTAGACAGGAATTGACAACCAAAGGTCACTGCTATTACAAAATCAAAGCATCTCACAAAATTGAATATTGCTACTCTATTTGGAAAGCTGCGAGAACATGAGATGGAGCTACAAAGGTTAAAGAATGGTGAATAGAATCAAGCAAAGACGATAGCTCTAAAAGCAGAAAAATCTTCACAAGACGAAAGAGAAAATGAAGGTAAGTTTTCGAACTTCGATATGTCTTTTTTTGTTAAAAAATTTCTTTCTTTATAAAGAACAGGAAAAAGAGACAACAAAGAAAGGAGAAAACAAATAAATTGCATTGCTATGAATGTGGAAAACCTGGTCATATCAAACCAGATTGTCCGAAACTTAAGAAAGAGAAGAAAGATGTGAAAGAGAAGAAGAAAGAGAAGAACGATACCTATAAGAGCAAACGCAAAACTTATATTGCTTGGGAGGATAATGATTCTTCCACAACACAAAAGAGTTCTTCAGAAAGCAGTGATGGAGAAGAAGAAGCAAATCTTTGCTTGATGACAAAAAGTGTTGATGAAGCCTCATCACAGGTAAGTAGTACAAATTCCTTAAATGAATATGATGAGTTATTTAAAGAATACCAAGATATGTATGAAGGTTTTACCAAGTTATCTAAGAAATACAATGCATTTAGGCAAAATTTTAATGCATTAGAAAATACTGTTGGTATTCTTGAAAAAGAAAATGAGTGCTTAAAGAAAGATGTTGAGAAATTTAAAACATTGTCTAAAAATAAAGAAGTTTCTAAACCTTGTGAAAATTATAATCTTTTGGAAAATGAGATTTTCAAGTTAGAGAAAATAATAGGCAAGTTTTCAAAATCTTCTGAAAATCTTGATTCTATATTAGGTTATCAAAGAGGGAGTTCTAGGAAAGTTGGACTTGGTTACAAACCCAAAGAAAGTCTAGAACCTCATAAAACTATTTTTGTGAAAGAGTCAAGGAAAACAGATGTGAAACTAGTTTAAAAAACTTTAAGAAACTCATTTAGACATTTTCAAAGAAAACCAACATGTTTTTATTGCATGAAATTAGGTCATACATCAAATAGATGATACAAAAAATTTTGGCATATCTAATGGAAAATATGAATGGGTGCCTAAAGGAACAAAACATTTATACATGTCTAGATGATAGTTTGAGCATCTAATTGATTATCAGAATCGAAATTTTTTTTCTTGTTATCATAATCAATTATGTTGATTCTGAAGGTGCTTTGATAATTGATTATTATATCATGCACTACTACAAAATATACTTTCAACGTCGCCATTTAACGTCGGTTAAAGCTGAGCCGACGTTAAATACACTTTCAACGTCGATTGGTTAAAAAACGACGTTGAAAGTGGAATGTTGAACACATTCTACGTCGGTTCTTAGTCAACCGACGTAGAAAGCACTTTCCACGTCGGTTCTAGATGAACCGACGTTGAAAGTCTTTTAATTTAGACATTCCACGTCGGTTCTAGATGAACCGACGTTGAAAGTCTTTTAATTTAGACATTCAACGTCGGTTCCCAAATGAACCGACGTTGAATGTGTTTTCACCCAAAAATTCTCTTAATTTCAAGAATTGTCACTGACAGGATTCAAACCCAATATTTTAGAGTTGAAAGTTGATACTCCAACCACTAAACTACTCGTAATTTTCCGATAATAACTTACAAATTAATTATATTTATATACAAATAAATATATATCCGTGTAAATATATATTTATTTATATATATTTTTTGGAAAGTGTTTTTATTTTTTTTCGACCAAAAATTTACTTAAGTTCGAGAATTGTCAGCGATAGGATTCAAACCCGAGTATTTTAGAGTTAAAAGTTGATACTCCAACCACTAAACTACTATAATTTTCCGATAATAACTTACAAATTAATTATATTTATATATAAATAAATATATATCACGTGTAAATATATATATTTTACTGGAAAGTGTTTTTATTTTTTCAACCAAAAATTTACTTAAGTTAGAGAATTGTCACTAACAGGATTTTTTGAACCCGAGTATTTTAGAGTTGAAAATTGATACTTCAACCACTAAACTACAATAATTTTTTTATAATAATTTACAAATAAATTATATTTATATACATATAAATATATATTCGTGTAAATATATAAATATAGAATATATAAATACAAATATATTTATATATTTTGATATATTTATATAGTTATATAGTTATATATTTATATGTTGGATGTGAAGGCGCGTTCGAGGGTGAAAGTGAGATTGACTCTCGCTTGAGTGAAAATACGTTAAAACTCACGGAAATTCACTCGTTCAAGCCTCGCTTGAGCGAAAATTGGTATTTTTCACTTGAGCGAATGATGCGTTTCTCATATTTATTTTATATCATTAATAAATTATAAATATTATATTACTGTCATTAAATTACAAACCCATATAAAGAGACTCGCTCACAAATTTGACATCAAATTTTGAAAACTCACTCGACACACTTTCACCTTCGAGCGTGCCCTCACATCCAACATATAAATATATAATTATATAAATATATCAAAATATATAAATATATTTGTATTTATATATTTATATATTTACACGGATATATATTTATTTGTATATAAATATAATTTATTTGTAAGTTATTATCAAAAAATCAGAGTAGTTTAGTGGTTGGAGTATCGACCTCCAACACTAAGGTGCTGAGTTCGAATCTGTCGGTGACAAAAAATTAATTTGGTAATGCTCTAAACTTTAAAAAAAGATGATAAATAATAAAAATATAATATAAAAGAGAGGGGGATTTCTAGATAAATAGAGAGAGGGTAGAGGGGTTGGAAATAAATAAAAAGATGATAAATAATAAAAATATAATATAAAAGAGAGGGGGGGATTTCTAGATAAATAGAGAGAGGGTAGAGGGGTTGGAAATAAATAAAAAATTTCGATTTGAAAGTCAGGACTTTCAACGTCGCCTGATACAACGTCGGTTCTGGAACCGCCGTTGAAGGCCTTCCAGAACCGACGTGGAAAGCCTTATTTGTAGTAGTGATGGTTATATTCTTTTAATCCTTAGTCTTTTGGCAGAGACTTGTGATTCTACTAACCTTTTTAAGGACCCAAAAATAATTAAAGAGTACCTAGATTTGTATATTGATGTTGCAGGTACTTATCAAGGATAAGAAATTAATGCAGGTTATTGAAGTTAAATGGGTATACAGGAACAAACTAGATGAACAGGGAAATATTACAAAGATAAGTTTATGATTGTCTCTCAAGCCTCTATATTGAATATCTGCTCTTATCTGTCACATAAATTTGATTGTTGACCAACTTTGAAATTTGAAAGTTTGAATTTTGAAAATTTGAATTTATGAAAATTTGAAATTATAAAGTTTGAAATCTTGTAGTTTGAGATTTTTGAAATTTGAAATTTTGCAGTTTGAGATTTTTTTTTTAAATTTGCAGTATGAGATTTTTGAAATTTGAATTTGAAATTTAGGATTAGAAATTTGAATTTGAAATTTGAAATTTGTTGCAATTTGAATTTGAAATTTGAAATCTGGAATATGAGTGCATTTGAATTTGAAAGCTGCCTAAATAAGAAGATTGCAATTGAGGGAAACTACTGCATTTAATTCCATTATCTCTATAATTATTTTATTCCTCTATCTTTCTCTCTCTTCATTTGTCTTGGGTATCTAGATATTTCCTCCTTAATATGATGTTCTTCTCTATGACACTTTCTAATGCATTATCTTCTCTATCTTGATTTATGTACTAATATGTACAAATTTGTTCTCAGTTTCTATTGCAATATTTTTCATAAATATCAATGAAACATAGAGATATTTTGATGATATTAATATGTGTGAAACAGGGGGAGATTTTTTTCTCTTCTAATATTTTTCATAATTATCAATAAAACAGGAAGATATTTTGATGATATTAATCTATGTGAAACAGGAGAAATTTTTTTCTCTTATAATATTTTTCATAATTATCAATGAAACAGGGAGATATTTTGATGATATTAATCTGTGTGAAACAGGGGGAGATTTTTTTCTCTTATAATACTTTTTTATGATTATCAATGAAACAAGGGAGATTTTTTGATGAATTAAAATCTGTGTGAAATTTTTGAATTTATGAAAATTTGAAATTATAAAGTTTGAAATCTTGTAGTTTGAGATTTTTGAAATTTGAAATTTTGCAGTTTGAGATTTTTTTTAAAATTTGCAGTATGAGATTTTTGAAATTTGAATTTGAAATTTAGGATTAGAAATTTGAATTTGAAATTTGAAATCTGGAATATGAGTGCATTTGAACTTGAAAGTCTGCCTAAATAAGAAGATTGTAATTGAGGAAAACTACTGCATTTAATTTCATTATCTCTATAATTATTTTATTCCTCTATCTTTCTCTCTCTTCATTTGTCTTGGGTATCTAGATATTTCCTCCTTAATATGATGTTCTTCTCTATGACACTTTCTAATGCATTATCTTCTCTATCTTGATTTATGTACTAATATGTACAAATTTGTTCTCAGTTTCTATTGCAATATTTTTCATAAATATCAATGAAACATAGAGATATTTTGATGATATTAATTTGTGTGAAACAGGGGAGATTTTTTTCTCTTCTAATATTTTTCATAATTATCAATAAAATAGGAAGATATTTTGATGATATTAATCTATGTGAAACAGGGAGAAATTTTTTTCTCTTATAATATTTTTCATAATTATCAATGAAACAGGGAGATATTTTGATGATATTAATCTGTGTGAAACAGGGGGAGATTTTTTTTCTCTTATAATACTTTTTTATGATTATCAATGAAACAAGGGGAGATTTTTTGATGAATTAAAATCTGTGTGAAATTTTTTCCTATCTCTAAATTAAACAAGGGGAGTTAAGAGAAGTCTTTGCTCATATGAATTAGGGGGAGTCTTGTTATTAATATATCCAGGGGGAGATTAAGAGACTCTAACACTTGATACAAATTTCTGCTAATCTGTGCTAATCTTGAGCTGGTTATATAGAGTCAAGCATTTTAATTCATTTCAGGTGTTTCCTTGATCATCATCAAAAAGGGGGAGATTGAAAACAATGAGGGGGAGATTGATGGAAATGTCCTTACATTCCCAAGAGATGATTTTGACGAAGATTCAAGTCAACTACATTCAAGTCAACACCATTCAAGATGAATTAAGGACAAACTGAATTTATGACATTGGTGAAAATGTGAAACATTTCCCTACATGCCCAAGATATGTTTTTGATAAAGATGATGATTCAAGCAAGTCCAAGATACTTCCTAAAGACTAGATAAAGTCTTAGAATACTGGATATGAAAATACAAGTTGATGAAGTAATATTATGCATAAGCCTCCAAAGCACACGTGTGATAAAATTCATAGCATGATATTTTTCTCTGTCATAATTAATTATGATGCATCAGAAATGGAAAAATGATTTTCTCTATCATAATTAATTATACTGGTAATATAATCAATTATGGCAATTCAAATTTGAAAAATATATCTATTTTAAAGAATAAATATTTTTGAATACATCCTGATTTTCTCTATGATATTATTAATGTCCAATGACCATTTTCTGATGATATTTTTCTATTTAATTAAGTTTTGATGAAAAATCAAAAACACACAATTACAGAATTCGAAAATACAATTTACATTCAATCAGTTTTGAGAAAAGAATTATGAGCAAGGCAACAGAGATATTTTACACCTTTTGAGAAAACTTTCTTCTCTACTATCTTCTGTTCTTTCATTGTTAATCACACTTGTTCTTGGAGATTGGCATTCTACAGGCTTCTATAATTTGTTGTCTCCATTACTCAGGTGTGTCTGTTCTTATTTTTATTACCTTCATCCTTTTTGTATTGGTGGAAAAGGAGGTGTTTTTTATCACTAGTGTGATTCTAGGGAGGTGTTCATCCTTAGTGGGATTCTAAGGAGGTGTTTTCATCCTTGATTTGTTCAGAGGAGGTGTTCATCCCTAGTGGGATTGTAGGGAGGTGTTCATCCGTAGTGTGTTTCTAAGGAGGTGATTGTCTTTTTAATTAGTTTACTTTTTATTGGTATAAAGATATTTGATTAGCTAAATTATGAAAACAATGAGGGGGAGATTAATGGAAATGTTCCTACATTCCCAAGAGATGATTTTGATGATGATTCAAGTCAACACCATTCAAGATGAATTTAAGGACAAGCTGAATTTATGACGTAGGTGACAATGTGAAACATTTCCCTACATGCCCAATATATGTTTTTGATAAAGATGATGATTCAAGCAAACCCAAGATGATTCCTGAAGACTAGATAGAGTCTTAGAATAATGGATATGGAGGTACAAGTTGATAAAGTAATATTATGCATAAGCCTCAAAAGCACAAGTGTGATAAAATTCATAACATGATATTTTCACTGTCATAATTAATTATGATGCACCAGAAATGGAAAAATGATTTTCTCTATCATAATTAATTATACTGGTAATATAATCAATTATGACAATTCAAATTTGAAAAATATATCTGTTTTAAAGAATAAATATTTTTGAATACATCCTGATTTTCTCTTTGATATTATTAATGTCCAACGACCATTTTCTGATGTTATTTTTCTATTTAATTAAGTTTTGATGAAAAACAAAAAAGACAAAATTACAAAATTCGAAAATACAATTTACATTCAATCAGTTTTGAGAAAAGAATTTTGAGCAAGGCAACAAAGATATTTTACACCTTTTGAGAAAACCCTCTTCTCTACCGCCTTTTGTGCTTTCATTGTTAATCACACTTGTTCTTGGAGATTGTCATTCTGCAGGACTTCTACAATTTGTTGTCTCCATTACTCGGGTGTGTCTGTTATTATTTTTATTACCTTCATCCTTTTTACATTGGTAGAAAAGGAGGTGTTTTTCATCCCTAGTGTGATTCTAGGGATGGGTTCATCCTTAGTGGGATTCTAAGGAGGTCTTTTTCATCCTTTGATTTGTTCAGAGGAGGTGTTCATCCCTAGTGGGATTCTAGGGAAGTGTTCATCCTTAGTGGGTTTCTAAGGAGGTGATTGTCTTTTTAATTAGTTTACTTTTTACTGGTTCTTCTGCTGATTTGATTGTAATTTGTAAACTGAATTTGAAAGATAGTGAATGGGGAGTCACTCTTGTGTTAAGAGTTGACTGAGAACTGGATGTAGGGTTGGCTATACCCGAACCAGTATAAATCTCTGTGTGTTCTTCTCTTTCCCTTATCTCTTTCTCCTTTCCTGATTATATTATTGCTTCCGCTTTAACAAATTATTGACTCACAAATAAATTTTTAATTTGACATCTATTTTAATTTGTACATCTATTCACCCCCCTCTAGATGCCATTTGTCTAACAAGTGGTATCAGAGCTTGATTAGATAAGATATTTCTAAACGATCTGTCAAGATGTCTATGCAGAATCATGTTTACAGGGAAGGAGGTTCAATAATCAGACCACCATTATTTGGAGGAAAAGACTATCAGTTTTGGAAGGCAAGAATGGAAATATTTTTACAAACACTAGATTATGGTGTTTGGGATGTTGTACTCAATGGTCCCTACATTCCGATGAGAACAACGGAGTCTGGAGCTGTTCCAAAGACTTTTGATCAATGAACGCCGAATGAAAATAAGCGTGTTGATTATGATGTAAGAGCCCGAAATGTTATTGTTTCAGCCTGAACTCGTAATGAATTTTTCAAGGTCTCACAATGCAAGACGACAAAAGAAATATGGGACACTCTTGAAGTAACACATGAAGGAACAAATGAACGAAAGCGAGCACGTAAAAACACACTCATCCAGGAGTATGAATTATTTCAAATGCAGCAAAATGAAAGCATCACGAATTTCTAAACACGCTTCACACATATAGTAAATCACTTGAAAGCATTAGGAAAGAGTTTTGACAATGAGGAGTTGAACACAAAGATCTTGAAATCCTTAGACAGGAATTGGCAACCAAAGGTCACTGCTATTACAGAATCAAAGGATTTCACAAAAATGAATATTGCTACTCTATTTGGAAAGCTGCAAGAACATGAGATGGAGCTACAAAGGTTAAAGAACGGTGAACAGAATCAAACCAAGACGATAGCTCTAAAAGTAGAAAAATCTTCACAAGACGAAAGCGAAAATGAAGGTAAGTTTTCAGATTCCGATATGTCTCTTTTTGTAAACAATTTTCTCGCTTTATGAAGAATAGAAAAAAGAGACAACAAAGAAAGGAGAAAACAAATAAATTCCATTGCTATGAATGTGGAAAATATGGTCATATCAAACCAAACTGTCCGAAACTTAAGAAAGAGAAGAAAGATATGAAAGAGAAGAAGAAAGAGAAAAACGATACCTATAAGAGCAAACACAAAACTTATATTGCTTGGTAGGATAATGATTCTTCCACAACACAAGAGAGTTCTTCCGAAAGCAGTGATGGAGAAGAAGAAGCAAATCTTTGCTTGATGACAAAAAGTGATGATGAAGCCTCATCACATGTAAGTAGTACAAATTCCTTAAATGAATATGATGAGTTATTTAAAGAATATCAAGATATGTATGAAGGTTTTACCAAGTTATCTAAGAAATACAATGCACTTAGGCAAAAGTTTAATGCATTAGAAAATACTGTTGGTATTCTTGAAAAAGAAAATGAGTGCTTAAAGAAAGATGTTGAGAAATCTAAAACTTTATCTAAAAATAAAGAAGTTGTTAAATCTTGTGAAAATTGTAATCTTTTGGAAAATGAGATTTTCAAGTTAGAGAAAATAATAAGCAATTTTTCAAAATCTTCTGAAAATCTTGATTCAATATTAGGTTATCAAAGAGGAAATTCTAGCAAAGCTAGACTTGGTTAAAAACCCAAAGAAAGTCTAAAACCTCATAAAACTATTTTTGTGAAAGAGTAAAGGAAAACAGATGTGAAACCAGTTTCAAAAACTTTAAGAAACGCATTTAGACCTTTTCAAAGAAAACCAACATGTTTTTATTACATGAAATTAGGTCATACATCAAATAGATGTTACATAAAACATTTTGGCATATCTAATGGCAAATATAAATGGGTGCCTAAAGGAACAAAGCATTTATACATGTCTAGATGATAATTTGAGCATCTAATTGATTATCAGAATCAAAACTTTTTTCTTGTTCTCATAATCAATTATGTTGACCAACTTTGAAATTTGAAAGTTTGAATTTTGAAAATTTGAATTTATGAAAATTTGAAATTATAAAGTTTGAAATCTTGTAATTTGAGATTCTTGAAATTTGAAATTTTGCGAGCTTGAGATTTTTTTAGCAGTATGAGATTTTTGAAATTTTGCAATTTGAGATTTTTGAAATTTGAAATTTTGTAGTTTGAGATTTTGAAATTTGAAATTTTTGCAGTTTGAGATTTTTGAAATTTAATTTGAATTGGAATTTGAAATTTGAATTTGAAATTTGGGATTAGAAATTTGAATTTGAAATTTGGAATTGGTTGGAATTTGAATTTGAAATTTGAAATTTGTTGCAATTTGAATTTGAAATTTGAAATGCGGAATATGAGTACATTTGAATTTGAAAGTCTGCCTAAATAAGAAGACTGCAATGGAGGGAAACTACTGCATTTAATTCCATTATCTCTATAATTATTTTATTTCCCTATCTTTCTCTCTCTTCATTTGTCTTGGGTATCCTAGATATTGTTTCCTTAATATGATATTCTTTTCTACGACACTTTTTAATGCATTATCTTCTCTACCTTGATTTATATACTAATAGGTACAAATTTGTTCTCAGTTTCTATTGCAATATTTTTCATAATTATCAATGAAACAGGAAGATATTTTGATGATATTAATCTATGTGAAACAAGGGGAGATTTTTTTTCTCTTATAATATTTTTCATAATTATCAATGAAACATGAAAATATTTTGATGATATTAATGTGTCTGAAACATGGGGAGATTTTTTTTTCTTATAATATTTTTTTTAATTATCAATGAAATAGGGAGATATTTTGATGATATTAATCTGTGTGAAACAGGGGAAGATTTTTTTCTTATAATATTTTTTTATGATTATCAATGAAACAGGGGGAGATTTTTTGATGAATTAAAATCTGTGTGAAATTCTTTCCTATCTAAATTAAACAAGGGGAGTTAAGAGAAGTATTTGCTCATATGAGTTAGGGGGAGTCTTGTTATTAATATATTCAGGCGGAAATTAAGAGACTCGACACTTGATACAAATTTGTGCTAATCTTGAAGTTGGCTATATAAAGTCAAGCATTTTAATTCATTTCGGGTGTTTCCTTGATCATCATAAAAAAGGGGGAGATTGAAAGCAATGAGGGGGAGATTGATGGAAATGTTCCTGCATTCCCAAGAGATGATTTTGATGATGATTCAAGTCAACTACATTCAAGTCAACACCATTCAAGATGAATTTAAGCACAAGTTGAATTTATGACGTAGGTGACAATGTGAAACATTTCCCTACATGCCCAATATATGTTTTTGATAAAGATGATGATTCAAGCAAACCCAAGATGATTCCTGAAGACTAGATAGAGTCTTAGAATACTGGATATGGAGGTACAAGTTGATAAAGTAATATTATGCATAAGCCTCCAAAACACAAGTGTGATAAAATTTATAACATTATATTTTTCACTGTCATAATTAATTATGATGCACCAGAAATGGAAAAATGATTTTCTCTATCACAATTAATTATACTGGTAATATAATCAATTATGGCAATTCAAATTTGAAAAATATATCTCGTTTTAAAGAATAAATATTTTTTAATACATCCTGATTTTCTCTATCATATTATTAATGTTCAACGGCCATTTTCTGATGCTATTTTTCTATTTAATTAAGTTTTGATGAAAAGTCAAAAAGACACAATTACAGAATTTGAAAATACAATTTACATTCAATCAGTTTTGAGAAAAGAATTTTGAGCAAGGTAACAGAGATATTTTACACCTTTTGAGAAAACCTTCTTCTCTACTATCTTCTGTGCTTTCATTGTTAATCACACTTGTTCTTGGAGATTGACATTCTACAGGCTTCTACAATTTGTTGTCTCCATTACCTAGGTGTGTCTGTTCTTATTTTTATTACCTTCATCCTTTTTGCATTGGTGGAAAAGGAGGTGTTTTTCATCCCTACTGTGATTCTAGGGAGGGGTTCATCCTTAGTGGGATTCTAAGGAGGTGTTTTTCATCTTTTGATTTGTTCAGAGGAGGTGTTCATCCCTAATGGGATTCTAGGGAGGTGTTCATCCTTAATGGGTTTCTAAGGAGGTGATTGTCTTTTTAATTAGTTTACTTTTTACTGGTTCTTCTGCTGAATTTATTGTAATTTGTAAACTGAATTTGAAAGATAGTGAATGGGGAGTCACTCTTGTGTTAAGAGTTGACTGGAAACTAGATATAGGGTTGGCTATACCCGAACCAGTATAAATTTCTGTGTGCTCTTCTCTTTCCCTTATCTCTTTCTCCTTTCCTGGTTATATTATTGCTTCCGCTTTAACAAATTATTGACTCACAAATAAATTTTTAATTTGACATCTATTTTAATTTGTGCATCTATTCATCCCCTCTAGATGTCATTTGTCTAACTAATTATAAGTTTGTATAGCGGTACAAAATATTGTATAATCAGAACTTCCTTTATTTAGTCCCGATTTGTTGGAGTAAAATACTATAAGATCATAGTATCTGTGTACAAAAATAATATGAATAAAATTATAGAATGAATTCTATGTTTTTCAATTGCTAATTCTTATTGAATTAGTTCAAAGTAATAAAAGTTTTAATTATCAATTCTTTTTAATTCTTCGAAATACAATTGTTTTATTATGATAAAACTTGATATGTGATAAATAATAATAATAAAATAAAGAAAATAATATAATAAAATCTAATAAAGATAAATTAAAAATAAAATAATATTAGGTACTATTAAAATTGATGTAGAATATTTAGAAAAAGATAAAGTAAAAGAAAAATTAATTTTGTGTTTGTCAAATTGGTTGAAAAGATTGAAAAAACCTAATTGATTGAAGAGATTAAGGAAATGTGAATAAGTAAAAGTTAAGAGAAAGAGAATAATATAATAAACTTATTAATACAAAAGATTAAAAAAGACAAAAAAAATGAAAAAGTAGGTAAAAAAAAGTAAAAATTGTGAAATATAAAAAAATGACCTAAAATATAAAGGAGAAAGAAAATGAAATACTTTTAAATATTAATATTTTAATCTTTAAATTTAAATATAAAATTAGAACGGAAACGGAGGTGGGGATTGCATTATTCATCCCTATCCCCGATCAACTCATTTTTTCCTGTCAAATTCAGGGTTAGGACGAATTAGTCCCCATAGGTATATATTTAATTTTTATCCCTAACCATCATCCAATTTACAATATACACGAGTATCTCTTTAATAATAATATAAGTTTATTTGAGTTAGGTTGAATAGGTCTATATAAATTGAAGTTAGTAGAGATTTATAAATTTTGTTAAGAATCTAAATGTGAGTTAAAATCTCACATTGAGTAAAAATTGAAAAATTGAGTCGCTTATAAATAAAAAAAGACTTATAATTTAATATTTTAAAATTTTAGGTTAAAAGAGATGTATATTCTCTTATGGGTAGACTTGTAGTATGTCTTACACATGAGAATATCTTTCTGTTACGTCTTGAAAATATCTCATATCTAATATTAGAATTGATATTTTGTTTGATTTCATGATGTTATGTTCTCTTATACTTCCGTTCTAAAATATCCATCAAATCTTAATTCAATTATTTATAAGGTCATATGGAATTGAATTTTTATATAAATAAATAATTATATTACTATTGTTATTATTATTAATGTTAATATTAATTAGATATTTTAGTTAAGGATCAACATATAAAATTTGCCAGTCACCCATACAAAATCAAATCAAATTGAATTTGGTTAGATTTAAACAAATAAAAAAAATCTAAATATATTTGAAATAAATTGGAACAATTAAATCATAAAGTTATCGAACCAATGATCATCTCTTTGCCACTCAACACAAAATTGAGTTACAATAGTTAATTTGTATCCATAATTATAAATTTAGGTATTAAACTTTGAATTTTTTTTTAATACATGTAAAAAATTTATATTTTAATTCAATAGAAGATGCTTAAAATTGAATCATCCTTTATTTAAATTATAATAATGTTAGTGTAACAATCTCAAAAATATTCATAAAATTTTCATCATATATTTTAAATATATAAATTTTCTTAACGTAAAAAAATATATGCATATACATCGTCTCAAAAGAAAAATAAAATAAATAATATATTTTACTTCTAATTCTAAATATATTCTTCTTGATATTTATCACCTTGTTATGTATTCTCGTATAAATTTATAATTATCACAATTTAAAATAATACGGCAGAAAACACCTAAGACAAGATAATTCAATTATTTACAAAACACTTTCACAATTATTATCATAAAATTTAATTATTAAGTATTTATATATCATATCACGTTTTAACAAGTCAAATAACACGTCATACAAACACTTTGACAACTTTTAGAAGACTAGTTATTAATTTAAACATTAGAAATCTACATTTATCACACTACTTCTTAAATGTTTAATATAAAGATACTCAACCTGTAATATCAATATTTATACACAATATAACACACATAAGAATACTTCTTGTTATTGTCCATATTACAACTCCCCATCATATTTGTATAACATTACATCTTAAATATTTTATTCGAGCATATGTACATATCATTAACATTTAAACGTGTGTACACCACAATCATATGTTTGTACATTTTTCACGTATATAAAGATATAATAAATAAAAATTAAGTAAATTATTAACAATTTCTAGCATTTAGAACCATTTAAAAACATGTTATTATAGTCTTAAAAACACTTCATTCACTTGACCATAAAATTGCTCACTTAGCAAATTAGACACATATTCAAATTCGTTCAACCAAGGTTTTGCTTTCTCAATTAAAATACTTTAGACTAATTTTTTTGCTTGAACGAAAATAAAATAGAACTAAACTCCCATTTTCATTCAAACAGTTTCACTTGAGTGAAAATATTATCGTTTAAGAGAAAACACACCTGAGCAACTTTATTTCCACCAGAACATTCTCTCTTGAGCAAGAATAAACTCGAGACCACCTTTCCAATACTATTACCTTATTGCTCAAGTGAAAATTATGCAAATCATATATTTTGTAGAATTTTAAAAGCAATTCCAAGGGTACCTAAAGCAATCCTAACATGTTTTTAGTGATATGTTCATTAAAATCTACTACAATTTAATTTACCTAGTTGTTTTCCCCTAATAAGGGATATATGCAAGAATCAATGTATAATTCAACGTAACATTCACAATTCACCAAAAACAATTAGGTTCTAGTACCATTCCTAAACTATTCAATGTATAATCCTAAACTATTTAATTTACCTAGTTGTTTTCCCCTAATAAGGGATATATGCAAGAATCAATGTATAATTCAACATAACATTCACACCATTGCTAAACTATTCATTGTACACATGAAATTTCAAATCTTACAAGCAAACATTCCAAATAATTTATCTTAAGGTACTAGGAAATTAAAATTATTTTTCCTTACCTTTCAATTTCTCTTACCAAGGGGAAACCGTAAAAAAATTATGAAACCTACAAGAAGTCAAATCTTACTCATAAAAAAGTTTAATAATCAAATTGAATAAATCAAAATATTCCTAAATTAGTCCATATTGATATGTGTCTAATAAAACCTACATGCAAACCCCTCAAATTTATATATAAATACTCTAAAATTACATAAAGAAAAGCTTATTTCATTACAAATTTTGATTGATTAGAATTGCTCCACTTGACTTCAGGAATGGTGTGCTTTGAATCAATAAAAAGAGAAGACCAAGAAAGAGAATTATAAAAAGAGGATGATTTTGTATAAATGAAGTTTGAATTGTTAAATTTTCTACTTATAACATTTTTCACTTAACTACAAAAGTTTTAAACTTTATTTCACTCTCATTTCTACTCTTAACTTACTTTAATTAGATCTTACATTTTATTTTATCTTTATGCATAAATAGCTTATATATATATATATATATATATATATATATATATATATATATATATATATATAATCATTTAAAAATATCTAATTTTTTATTTTTTATTTTTAAATCATATTGTAAGTGCAATCCTAGATTAGTATTTCATCCTCCTCGATCATGTGCTCACCACATAAAATATCATAACAAAAAAAAACAAAATAATGAGATCAAACCAAACCCATTAAAGAATAATGGGATCAAACCAATCCCATTAAAGAATCACCATATTTGGAAAGATAAAATCTATTCTAAAAAAAAAAAATTCAAGAATAATAATAGAGTGATATTTTCATATCATTCAAATAAGATTCTATTGAACACATTAAGGATGGTAATGATATCAACACATTCATTTCCTTTTCTATCAATTTGAAAGATATGAAAATATGGAAAGCATCATGCTTTCCAACCATCTCTCTCTTATGATCCATGACAGCACATCATAATTTTTGAAACCCACACGAACATCTACATTTCATAAATATGATATATTACTTTATTTCATCGGAAATATATGACAGTAAGATATGTTTTTAGGAATATATTTTACCAAAATTAAGTTCAATTTTACTGAATTTACTCAATTTTAAAAATTAAGTAAAAACCTTTTGTTGAATATTCATTTTATTGGTGCCAAAAATACTACGTTAGACATTCCATTAACTAAAAAGTAGACAAAATTATTAAGTGTGACAAGTAAACGATGTCGGAAACAAACAAGTATTTCTTCAAACCATACATTGAATAATGTAGTTTCACAATCTAAATCATACTTCACGAAACCCTATTTATTTGGTTGGAAAGGAAAAACTAGAATTTTTAACCTGTCAAATAATTTAAGAGTTTTCTTTCGGTACAGTTAATTAATTAATACAAGTTCTTCCCCCTCACATAACAACCCTACATTACATAGCATGACTAGGTCAAATAAAGCTGCGGAAGGAATTGATAAAGTGTCGATTTTCACAAACACTACTCAATAGAGTCGGTCTATAGGCGTTACCAATTCAACGCACGAATCCATTATTTATTTATTAAATAAGCAATATTGTATTTTTGAGGAATTTTTTATCTTAAATAACTAGAATATTATCGATAAGAAGAAAAAGAAAAAGTGAGTGAATGAATATTCCACTTCCATTTTGAAAGTACAAGAACTGTTCCACAGGATGCTATGATACAACCGTAAAAGTACAAATAAACATTCGTCACGCATGATGTCAATATTTTGATAGGTGGCGACATCAAAACCTAAGGCCAGACATTAATTATTATTTAATTAAACTTGGATCCATTGCATTTATTTCTCACATGACAATGATGACAGTAATGTTCTGACTCTTGTCGACGCGTATCTCCTCCCTCCAACCAATGAACGAATCTGCAGTCATAATTTAATTTTTTTTGTTCGTATTGATAAAAATAGTTAACCTCCTGCATGTTATCAATAGATTCAACCTAGATAGTGGGACCATAGTTCTATAATCTATTTCTTATGTGATGCTTTCATCTTTTTACCCTTCAAAATTAAGGGATTTTCTGTACATCTAGAATTAAAAAATGTGGATTTGAAGAGAGAATTTGTATTTATATCGAGAATTTAAGTTGGTTAGAACTTGTTCATATATATTTTTACCTTTTCGTACGGGGAAAAAGATAAAAAGAGTCACCATGTCGTTACCGATATTATTCGTATTGTCCCTGTATTAGGTCAATGTATTTTGCTTTTTATTCACCTAAAATTTACTAGTTGAGTTAAATACGTAATTCATGTATACAATGCCAAATGCGAGTAAATAAATAAGAGAAAAATTTTAAATAATATTATATATTGTATTTTTGTCGTTAATATTAAATATAATGATGCATAAATGATAAGGTCCTTATAATAATTACATTAAAATATTTAAACATATTTAATTATGTATATAAAAAATTATCATATTATATAAGATTCATGTATATATTTAAAAAAAAATTGAAATATAAAACTTTTTAAGTCTTTCTTAATAGCTTAATGATGAAATTAATCACTTAAAACATTATATACTCATATGTGATGACATGTAATTTATATTAATTAACCCACCCCTACACCACAAATTAATTATATATATATATATATATATATATATATATAATTAATTTTTAAAATTAAATAAAAATTATTTTATAAATATACATAAAAATTTAAATCTTTTATTTTTTTTCCTAGATTTTTATTTATAATAAATATTATATTTATTTCTTTATAAATTTTTCACTTACACTTTTTTTCTCTTTCTCCTTTTTATTTTCATATTTATATCTTTTCACACATTTTCATTTTTCCACCTCAACTTCTTCTCTTACGCATTCACTTTCTTTTTACACATTTCTATATTTTTCTTTACCACTTATTCTCTTCTATATTCTTCGCTTTCATGGTTTCACCTTACAAAATAAAATTTATAAGTTTTTCTTTTTAGTTTTCAAAATTTTATTTTCTACATTTTTATTTTTATGGATAAAAATTGTCATTTTTTGTTCTCTAGTTTTTTTTTTGTTTACATTGAAGGTATAAACAAATTAAAAAAAGAAGAAGAAAAAATTAGCTTATAATAATTTTCTTGAAATAAAGAAATAGTAAACAAATTTATTTTCTTTATTATTTTTATTTATTATAATAATAAATTATTATGTGTAGATAGTATAAAAATATGAAATATTAATATAATTTTATTTTTTTATTATAAATTAATTAATTATTTTAATATTGTATGATGTTCTATTTTGATATTAAAATGTGAAAAAAAAATCAAATTAAGTTTTAAGATGTCTAAAATAATTATAAAATCATTTTTTAAGAGGGAAAAAAGGGATAGATGATGAAATATACTTTACTTTTTAAATTTTAAATTCACTTAGTCATGTTAGACATGCTTATGATCGTTTTATATAATATATTTATTTTTATATGATAATTAATTTTATATGTTGACCCCCTCATCTAAAATTTTTCGTTCGTCCTTGCCAATATAGATACATAGTTAGAACACATTCTCTCATGTGATAAGGTAAATTTCTATGACTTATCACATACAATTATTTTTCACACCATAAACTAAGTCATATATACTTCTTTCAACTTTCACAACATGATGTTTTTTCTCTAAGTGAATCCAATATTAGCAGAGTTAGAATATCTCTTTCAGAATCTCAAATTTAATACATTACATACATCTCAATATACTATTTCCTCTTGAAAATTATTGTGTTAACTTTCATTAATACATCATAGACATAACATACATATAAAGGTATCACATGGTATTGCTCACATTATAATATGATATTTCTTTATGCATATAATAACATTCAACACACGTCATTTCATTTTTATAATATGTATATTAACATCATAAGTCATATATATATATATATATATATATATATATATATATATATATATATATATATATATATATATATATATATATGTTAGGATCGACGCTTACCACTAGGCCAAAGCTATAGCCTTTAGTCGAGCGCAACTCTTTTTACTTTAACGCTCAAGCGCCACGATTCAATTGTGACTCGGCCCACGACCTTCGTCACGGGACAATTGATGCTACCGCAACAATCTCCCCTCGCAATTGTCCTACAAGGTATCCCACTCTTGGATTGTGACTTGGCCCACCGGCCTCGCCACGGGACAATTGTGCAACCTGCAACAATCTCCCCCTCAACAATTGCCCACCGGGAATCGAACTCGTGACCTTGGCTCGATACCAATTGTTAGGATCGAGCGCTTACCACTAGACCAAAAGCTATAGCCATTAGTCGAGCGCAACTCTTGAATCGTGGCGCTTGGGTCATTAAAGTAAAAAGAGTTGCGCTCGACTAATGGCTATAGCTTTGGCCTAGTGGTAAGCGCTCGATCCTAACAATTGGTATCGAGCCAAGGTCACGAGTTCGATTCCGGTGGGCAATTGTTGAGGGGAGATTGTTGCAGGTTGCACAATTGTCCCGTGGCGAGGCCGGTGGGCCAAGTCACAATCCAAGAGTGGGATACCTTGTAGGACAATTGCTGAGGGGAGATTGTTGCAGGTAGCATCAATTGTCCGTGACGAAGGTCGGTGGGCCGAGTCACAATTGAATCGTGGCGCTTGGGTCGTTAAAGTAAAAGAGTTGCGCTCGACTAAGGCTATAGCTTTTGGCCTAGTGGTAAGCGCTCGATCCTAACAATTGGTATCGAGCCAAGGTCACGAGTTCGATTCCTGGTGGGCAATTGTTGAGGGGAGATTGTTGCGGGTTGCACAATTGTCCCGTGGCGAGGCCGGGTGGGCCAAGTCACAATCCAAGAGTGGGATACCTTGTAGGACAATTGTCGAGGGGAGATTGTTGCGGGTAGCATCAATTGTCCCGTGACGAAGGTCGGGGTGGCCGAGTCACAATTGAATCGTGGCGCTTGAGGTCGTTAAAGTAAAAAGAGTTGCGCTCGACTAATGGCTATAGCTTTTGGCCTAGTGGTAAGCGCTCGATCCTAACAATTGGTATCGAGCCAAGGTCACGAGTTCGATTCCTGGTGGGCAATTGTTGAGGGGAGATTGTTGCGGGTTGCACAATTGTCCCGTGGCGAGGCCGGGTGGGCCAAGTCACGATCCAAGAGTGGGATACCTTGTAGGACAATTCGTCGAGGGGAGATTGTTGCAGGTAGCATCAATTGTCCTGTGACGAAGGTCGGGTGGGCCGAGTCACAATTGAATCGTGGCGCTTGAGGTCGTTAAAGTAAAAAGAGTTGCGCTCGACTAATGGCTATAGCTTTTGGCCTAGTGGTAAGCGCTCGATCCTAACAATTGGTATCGAGCCAAGGTCACGAGTTCGATTCCTGGTGGGCAATTGTTGAGGGGGAGATTGTTGCGGAGTTGCACAATTGTCCCGTGGCGGAGGCCGGGTGGGCCAAGTCACAATCCAAGAGTGGGATACCTTGTAGGACAATTCGCTGAGGGGAGATTGTTGCAGGTAGCATCAATTGTCCTGTGACGAAGGTCGGGTGGGCCGAGTCACAATTGAATCGTGGCGCTTGGGTCGTTAAAGTAAAAAGAGTTGCGCTCCGACTAAGGCTATAGCTTTTGGCCTAGTGGTAAGCGCTCGATCCTAACATATATATATATATATATATATATATATATATATATATATATATCATATCTCACGTTATAGCCAAAAAAATAATTTTTAGGATTTGATCTTTGTGTATTCTTTTAGCTATAACTTTCTCTATCAAAATTCTTTTCGGCTAATTCTTGTTTCGTTGAATTCTTGGTTTTTAGAGCTTCAATTTTTATATATAGAATGTTAAATTTGGGATTTATAGCTATTTTTTGATGATTTTGAAAGTTTGAGCAAAAAACCTTTTAAGAAATTTTGTTTGAGAGAAGATTACTTGTTTGAGCGAAAACCCTCTTTTGGTTAAGTGAAAATCCCTTTACTTGAGCAAAAATACATTTGAAATAAGTCTCATTTCACTAAGAGTTTTTTACTTAAACGAAATATTTTTGTTTGAGTAAAAATACACTCGAGACAAGTCTTATTTCTTTGAGGGTTTTTTCGCTTGAGCGAAATATTTTTGTTTGAACAAAAATACATTCGAAAGGAGCTTTTATTTGAGTTGCATGTTTTGCTTGAGCAACAAGTTGTCTTTTGAACTACAAGCTATCGCTTGAGTGAAATATATAGATAATAAATTTTACAAAAATACATAGTAAATAAGGTTTTAGACATCAAACATTATCCTCCGAGACTCTATTACATTATTTCCTTCTAAAACATGTTATATATATAGTTCAAATATACTTATCCTACCTTAAGACTTCATGCACATCTTTCCCATATTATTAATTTAATTCAACTCATTTAAACATATTCAAATACCATCAATATCAATACTCAAATTCACAGTCAATTTCGTACAAATCAAGCATTGTGACCAAGTCACTAACAGTGTAACGACCCTAGAAATCGCTACTATAATGATGTCTTCGCAAAGTAGTAAACAAGTAAATAACAACATCTATTTTACATTATATTACTGTAATTGTAACATATATTGAAATTCCAGTTCACTAACAGAACTTCAAAATATAGTAACATAATTTATTTATATATTATACATGTAAAAGTAGCTCCCTCGAAGCTATCCCACTGAACTATCCTCGTTGTCCGAGTAGTCACATCACCATCTCTCAACTCCTGATCTGCTCCCATATAAAAGTGATCATCGCAGTCCCATCCACATGGAAAAATAGGGGTAAGTATTAAATCATTCGATATAATAAAACAGATATAAAAGTAATAATTATATATTATGATCAATTACGAAATTATCAACACACTAAGACACCTTCGGAAGTATACCCTAACTATGTCCGAACTCAGAGGCTATCATCTGTGGGCACATTGTGATCGGTACCGCAGTACCATTCCGACCACCCTCCACACGAGTAGGATTATCGGCGTCCTTCATCACTCATGCTGGAGTACCCCTCCGAGCGCGCCACCAGTAATCCCCCATCGACTTCTCACCACCGATCTCGTAGTCTACCGACCCGACCAATCGGTGAAGTGCGGGACCTCATTCGGAATCCTCCAGACATAGTTATTACACTAGTGTACTCTGTACCACCCGGGTACCATTCAAACATACAAAATTTATTCACATTTGCTGGATTACTGGACCACCTGTCCTCACGGCTCATTCGAGTCAATAAAAATAGTATTTGGTCGATTCCGGCACCAACCCTCGGCTCGGTCTAGCCAATATATAACGTCTCGGGGCCGATTCGGGCATCGGCCCTCGGGCTCGGTCCGACCCACACACGTCACAACACACTTACTTTCATTCTCTCTCTATATATATATATTTTTTTCTAAAATCATTTCCAAAATCATTTCCGAAACTATTTTCGAAATCATTTTCAAAATCATTAAATTACTGTTTTGCCCTTAATCTTTTCTTAAAATTCCATGTATGTCCCTAAATGACTATTTTACCCTTGGACTTTTTTGAAAATTCCATTTATGTCCCTGTGATGTAAAATGACTAGTTTACCCTTGATCTTTTTAAAAATCCCCACCATATCCCTTTCTTCTTCCTTCTCTCGCTCAAGCGAGTACACCGTCGCTTGAGCGATACTGAACCCGAGAGTCCCCTTTGTTTGAAGGCTTCGTCGCTCAAGCGAGTACACCGGTCGCTTGAGCGAGACATGACCCGAGAGTCCCCTTTGTTTGAAGACTTCGTCGCTCAAGCGAGTACACCGGTCGCTTGAGCGAGACATGACCCGAGAATCCCCTTTGTTTGAAGGCTTCGTCGCTCAAGCGAGTACACCGGTCGCTTGAGCGAGACATGACCCGAGAGTCCCAAATTTTTCAGGTGTCCTCGCTCAAGCGATGTATCTTTCGCTTGAGCGAAATTTGCAGATTTTCCAGTTCGCCATTTTCGAAATCCAGATTTCAAATTTCTCAGTTTCAATCACCCAAATTAGTTCCAAATCAAAATTTAACCATAAACATGTTCAATTTAAGTTAAAAACAACAATTTTAGTATATAATTCATCCTTAATTTCAATAATAATAAAAAACTTTCAAACGATGAACTGTTCATCAAAATCAGAAATTCTTCAAAATTAGACATTCTTCAAAATTATACATTCCAATACTTCATATCTCTACTCCTATTCCTTATTCACAGAGTACCCAACAATTCAATTTCATATATTGAATGAATTAAACTTCCCCTTACTTGGTATGGTATTTCTACCGAATTTTTCCCACTTAATTCAAGTTCTCTCCCGTTTCACCAGATCCTGCACGAGTAGAGTCTCGTTGCTTGAAATTTAGACAATAGAAGAAGAAGGATGAGAGGAAAATTTTTTATTTCCCTCCTCCCCCGCTTCAGTATTCATATATAAGAAAATTTTTACTGTGCATGAGGAAAACTTCGTTACGAAGTTTTCTTGCACAGTAATATTAATATTATATTAAAATAAGGCATACGTCACAATCTCCCCTCCACAAAAATTTTCGTCCTCGAAAATAAACTTACTTGGAAATAGATATGGATAAGACTCTCGCATCTGATCCTCCATGTCCCAAGTGAAGTCTCCGGATTTCTGATCCCATACTACCTTTACCATTGAGATAGTTCTACCTCTAAGTTACTTCAGCTGAGAATCCTCTATCCTTACTGGTCTCACATCAACGGAGAGATCGTCTCTAATCTGCACATTGTCGACTCCGGGACATGGCCGGGTTCATGTACATATTTCCTCAACCGAGATACATGAAATACATTGTGCGGATTCGCCAAATGAGGTGGCAATGCTAAGCGATATGCCACTGGACCTACCTTCTTCAAAATCGATATGTGCCAATAAACTTGGGAGTCAACTTCTTAGATTTAATTGCCCTTCCTACTCCGAGTAGTAGGTCCGATTCTCAAAAATACATGGTCTCCCCCTCAAATTCCAAAGGTCTCCTCCTCCGGTCCGCATATGATTTTTGTTTACTCATAGCGGCTCTCGGCTTCTCTTGTACCTCCGGACCTTCTCTATAGTCTGCTGGAGTAGCTCGGGTCCAATCAACACTTTCTCCTCATCCCGATACCAACATAAAGGTGTTTGACACCTCCTCCCATAAAGAGCCTCATATGGTGCCATTTCGATGCGGCATGATAAGCTGTTATTATACGTGAACTCTATTAATGGAAGGATCTCATCCCAACTTCCTAGATTATCCAACACACAAGACCTCAACAAGTCTTCTAGTGATTGGATGGTCCTCTCTGATTGTCCATGCGTGCAGGGGTGATAAGCTGAACTCAACCTAAGTCGGGTACCTAATGCCTCTTGTAAAGTCTGCGCAGAATCTTGAAGTAAATCTAGGATCCCTATCCGAGATAATGCTAGATGGTACCCCATGTAATCGAACAATCTCGCGAATATATAGTTGTGCCGGTTTAGCCATAGATATCCTCGGATTTACGGGGAGGAAATGTGCACTCTTCGTCAATCGTCCACTATCACCCGAGATCGAATCGTACCATCGAATTGTCCGTAGTAAATGGGTAACAAAATCCATGGTAATGCTATCCCACTTCCATTCGGGTATCTCCATTTGTCTGTAGCATTCCTCCGGCCTTTGGTGTTCCACCTTTGCTTTCGACAAGTCAAACAAGCGACCACATACTCGCAATATCTCTCCTCATACCGAGACCACCAATAAACCTTCTTCGGATCTTGATACATCTTAGTCTTACCAGGGTGTAGACTTAGACGACTCCGATGACCTTCATCTAGTATTGCTCTCTTCAATTCCTGGTCAACGGGAATACAAATCCTTCCTCTAAATCTCGGAATATTATCCTCACCCATCTTATAGTCAATGGTGCTGCTCGAATCCTAAGCTGATTTATAACACTTTTCAATGTCATATCACCTTGTTGTCTATCTCCGATCATCTCGAGAAAATCATTAGTAATGGTAATGCTACCACAACTAATACTAGTATCACGAAACTCTACATCTAGATGCAAATCCACGAACTTCTCAAGTAATCTCAATTCATCCATCATCATTGTCGACATCCGAGCTGCCTTCCTACTCAAGGCGTCGGCCACGACATTCGCCTTTCCTGGATGATAAAGTAAGCTGAAAGTCATAATCCTTCGAAACTCCATCCATCTTCTCTGTCTCATATTTAGCTCTTTCGATCGAATAAATACTTCGGGCTCTTGTGATCACTAAAAACTTCAAATCGACTCCATAAAGATAATGTCTCCACATCTTGAGAGCAAACACCACTCTCTGCTAGTTCTAAGTCATGAATGGGATAATTCCTCTCATGAATTCTAAGTTGTCTCGACGCATATGCCACCACCCTTTTATCTTGCATCAAGACACAACCTAACCCACGAATAGAAGCATCACAATATACACGAAAAGATTGAGTCACATCCGGGATCACCAACACTGGGGAACTAGACAATCTTCTTTTCAACTCCTGGAAACTCTCCTCACATCTATCTCGTCCAAGCAAAAGGTTGATCCTTACGGGTCAAGCTGTGTCAAAGGAGTTGCTATCTTAGAGAAACCCTCTATAAATTTTCGGTAATATCCTGCAAGTCCCACAAAGCTACGCACTTCCGTCACTTGTCTTAGGGGTTCCCATTTTAACACTTGCATCTACCTTGGTAGGATCTACGAGATATCCCTTCTGCAGATATTACATGTCCCAAAAGCTGCACTGTTCTAACCAAAACCCACATTTTGAAAGTTTGGCATACAATTGTTTCTCTCTTAACACGACCAACACCGCCCTCGGATGTTCCTGGTGTTCTTCCCGAGTTCTAGAATAAATAAGAATGTCGTCTATAAAAACAACAACAAACTTATCTAAATAAGGACGGAAAATCCTGTTCATATAGTCCATAAATACGGCGAGTGCATTTGTTACTCCAAACGGCATGACCACATATTCATAATGGCTATATCTCGACACGAACGCCATCTTACGTACATCCTCTTCTTTAACCAGATATCGATGGTATCCAGATCTCAAATCAATCTTAGAAAAGATTGATGCTCCCTATAATTGGTCTAATAAATCATCAATCCTCGGCAACGGGTACTTGTTCTTGATAGTCACCTTGTTTAGTTGCTGGTAATCAATACACAACCTGGAGCTCCCATCTTTCTTCTTTACTAGCAATATAGGAGCGCCCCAGGGAGATACACTCGGGCGAATGAACTTCTTTTCCGAGCAAATCTTCTACCTGTTTCTTCAATTCAGCCAATTCTGCTGGAGCCATACGGTATGGTGCCATAGAGATTGGGCTCGAACCGAGAATTAGATTAATCCCAAATTCGACCTCTCTTTGAGGTGGTAGCCTTGGTATCTCATCCGGAAACACATCGGGAAATTCTCTCACAAGCTGGTACCTCTTCCAGGATATTTTCCTTCATTTCATCCATCCGAGTCGGAATTAAATAACACCGAGCTCCTTCTCATAGCTCTTTACGAACCTGTCGAGCGATGTAATAAGTTCATCTCCTAATTCGGATGTACCAACCTCTTACGTCCACGATCAATCGAATGCGATTGGTAGATAACCAATCCATCCCTAAGATTACATCCATATCCTTCAAAGGTAAACCGATTAAGTTCACCTTGTACTTGTCGTCCTTCTACGACAATTGGGCACCTTAAACACACATAGGAAGACACCACCGGTCCAGTTCTCGGTGTAGATACCCTCAATTCATAGGGTAGGTCACACACGGGTAACTTAAGTTTATCCATACAATTATCGACAATAAAAGAATGGGTAGCTCCTGAATCAAACAAAACTCGTAGAGGTATATCGAGAGATAAAACACACACCTTGCACTAAATTCTCCGACCTCGATGCCTCTGCTCCCGACAAGGCAAACACCCGTCCTGCAGCTACGGGTTTCGCGTCACTCCCCACGGGTGCTAATGATGCCCCAGTGAGACTATAACATTGGGATTACGTGGACGAGTCTCTAGCCATATGTCCTGGCTTACGGCAAGTGTAGCAAAGACCGCCCGAGAAGTCCGGGAAGGATTAGTGAAGGCATTACGTAGGCACCGATTCCTGTAATGAGGGCCTCCACATTGAAAACATTTTACCCCGGATACGAGATCCCGATGATCGAGGTGTTAGGGTAACACTCGCCACTCTGGAAGGCTGGGGCGTGAATAAGGCATCCTCCTCTACGATCTACTACCCTTACTCGGGACCCCACTTGAGTGGGTCCTCATCACTCGACTCCTCCCTCCTGGAGTCTCTCTATTGTCTTCGCCTTCTCCACCGGCTACGGGAATCTCCGATAGAGAAAGGAACCACCATGAGCTTGATCTCAGCCCTCAAGCCTTCCTCAAACTTTACGCAAAGCCACTGTTCCGAAGTTGTACACGTGTAGAAACGAGATAAGTGCTCAAATCGTATGGCGTAATCATGCACCATCATATTACCCTGTCTCGGACTCGGGAACTCGGTCTCCTTCGAAATCTAACACTCTGTCGGGGAAGTATTTCTCCGGAAATCTCTCACGGAAAGTTTCCCAATTACACACCTCCCCACATGCAATCATCATCCTTTGAGTCCCTGACCACCAAAACTCAGCCTCATCAACTAGCAAGTATTTCCCGAATGTCAATTTCCTGTCTTCCGGGCATAAGGTAGCCTCAAACATCTTCTCCACTTCACGCAGCCATTTCTCTGCTGCATCTGGACCCAAATCTCCTCCAAAACGATGCGGATTATGCCTCATGAACTCAGTCAGCCCCATCTGCTCTGATTGGTGATATCCAGCAGAGGATGATGCCATAGTTGGCCTCCACTGCAGGTAGGTAGCCTGCTGCTGCATGGCAGCTGCCAACATTTCCATTGCCCTAGCTAGGGCATCTACACTCGGTGGAGTAGGAGTAGGAGTAGGAGTAGGAGTAGGAGGTCGCGGTGCCATCCTATATCAAACGCAACCATCAATACCAAGCAAACATTCACGCACTCACAATCAGAGTATAATCACAACGGACTTATCATAGGTTCACTACCCATCCCCACAGATTTACAAGGATACTACCGCTCCGATACCACTATTGTAACGACCCTAGAAATCGCTACTATAATGATGTCTTCGCAAAGTAGTAAACAAGTAAATAACAACATCTATTTTACATTATATTATCGTAATTGTAACATATATTGAAATTCCGAGTTCACTAACGAACTTCAAAATATAGTAACATAATTTATTTATATATTATACATGTAAAAGTAGCTCCTCGAAGCTATCCCATCGAACTATCCTCGTCGTCCGGTAGTCACATCACCATCTCTCAACTCCCGATCTGCTCCCACATAAAAGTGATCATCGCAGTCCCATCCACATGGAAAAATAGGGGTAAGTATTAAATCATTCGATATAATAAAACGAGATATAAAAGTAATAATTATATATTATGATCAATTACGAAATTATCAACACACTAAGACACCTTCCGAAAGTATACCCTAACTATGCTCGAACTCGAGGCTATCATCCGTGGGCACATTGTGATCGGTACCCGCAGTATCATTCGACCACCCTCCACATAGAGTAGGATTACTTGGCGCCCTTCATCACTCATACTCGGAGTACCCCTCCGAGCGCGCCACCGGTAATCCCACCATCGACTTCTCACCACCTGATCTCGTAGTCTACCTGACCCAACCAATCAGTGAAGTCTGGGACCTCATTCAGAATCCTCCGACATAGTTATTACACTAATGTATTCTGTACCACCCCGGGTACTATTCAAACATACAAAATTTATTCACATTTGCCAGATTTTGGACCACCTGTCCTCACGGCTCATTCGAGTCAATAAAAATAGTATTTGACTGATTCTGGCACCAACCCTCCAGCTCATTCTAGCCAATATATAACGTCTCAGGACTGATTCTGGGCATCAGCCCTCAGGCTCAGTCTGACCCACACACGTCACAACACACTACTTTCATTCTCTCTCTATATATATATATTTTTCTAAAATCATTTCTGAAATCATTTCCAAAACTATTTTCGAAATCATTTTCAAAATCATTAAATTACTATTTTGCCCTTAATCTTTTCTTAAAATTCCATGTATGTCCCTAAATGACTATTTTACCCTTGGACTTTTTTGAAAATTCCATTTATGTCCCTGTGATGTAAAATGACTAGTTTACCCTTGATCTTTTTAAAAAATCCCCACCATATCCCTTTCTTCTTCCTTTTCTCGCTCAAGCGAGTACACCGGTCGCTTGAGCGATACAGAACCCGAGAGTCCCCTTTGTTTGAAGGCTTCGTCGCTCAAGCGAGTACACCGGTCGCTTGAGTGAGACATGACCCGAGAGTCCCCTTTGTTTGAAGACTTCGTCGCTCAAGCGAGTACACCGGTCGCTTGAGCGAGACATGACCCGAGAATCCCCTTTGTTTGAAGGCTTCGTCGCTCAAGTGAGTACATCGGTCGCTTGAGCGATACATGACCCAAGAGTCCCAAATTTTCCAGGTGTCTTCGCTCAAGTGATGTATTTTTCGCTTGAGCGAAATTTGCAGATTTTCCAGTTCGCCATTTTCGAAATCCAGATTTCAAATTTCTCAGTTTCAATCACCCAAATTAGTTCCAAATCAAAATTTAACCATAAACATGTTCAATTTAAGTTAAAAACAACAATTTTAGTATATAATTCATCCTTAATTTCAATAATAAAAAAAACTTTCAAACGATGAACTGTTCATCAAAATCAGAAATTCTTCAAAATTAGACATTCTTCAAAATTATACATTCCAATACTTCATATCTCTACTCCTATTCCTTATTCACAGAGTACCCAACAATTCAATTTCATATATTGAATGAATTAAACTTCCCCTTACTTGGTATGGTATTTCTACCGAAACTTTCGCACTTAATTCAAGTTCTCTCCCGTTTCACCAGATCCTGCACGAGTAGAGTCTCGTTGCTTGAAATTTAGACAATAGAAGAAGAAGGATGAGAGGAAAATTTTTAATTTCCCTCCTCCCCCGCTTCAGTATTCATATATAAGAAAATTTTTACTGTGCATGAGGAAAACTTCGTTACGAAGTTTTCTTGCACAGTAATATTAATATAATATTAAAATAAGGCATACGTCACAAACAGAGTCCAGATCATCATCTATCATAGGGTGTTAAGAAATGTACTACTAATTTTCCTTATTTTTATGCTCCGGTATGCTCATGAATCTCACAACGCTTAGAATTCAAGGTCAAAGATAGTTTAAATACACCATATTTTCTTTATCTATCGATACGTCTTTTAAGGACAAAATCATAACGGATAAGAGCTCAAAAGCGAAAAATACCTCAAACGTGAAAATTGATCTTAACGATATTATCATAACGGACATAAAATCTGGACATTCTCCTATATTTTTAATTAATTTTATGTACTTAAAGTATAGTTTTATTAGCACTACTTTTTTTCACTTACAAACATGAAAAATTTAAAGTAATAAGTTCTAACTTTTTTTTCATATTTTTCTTTTTTATTAACTAGTATTTTTTATTATTTATCTTTCATTTTTATTTTTTTACTGTACTATTTTTTTTTACAATTGTAGAAAAAAATCGTAATAATGTAATTTCGACATATTCTAACAAACTACTTGTAGATAATTTAAATTTTTTATTTTATTTTTCTATTAGAAGATATAATAATTCTAAAATATTAAATTTATTACTTTGTTTTATTTTTGTTATTATAATACTTTTATAAAAATTGTTACATATTCACTTTCGTTATTATGATATTTTTCATCCGATTGTTTAATTAATTTTAAGAAACTGTATACTAATAAGACTTACAAAATTTGTTAATAAAATAAGAGTGATCGTGATTTAAAATATAGAGAAAAACAAAAGGCAATTAAGAAAAGTTAAGTAGATAAATCAATAAAATAATAAATAGTTAATACATCTTATGATTTGACAAAGGAATTTTGTAGTACTACTATTAATTAAAATAGTTTATAAAATAACTTTTTATTAATATTTTATTGCATTCAGTAACAACATAAAGCACAAAAACAAATGCAAGGTAGTGATAGGATTGGAATTGGCTTTTGGTCATTAGTTAGTGAAAACAATTATTGAAGTGATTAATGGGGGAGGAGAAGTGGAATATGATGGCATCAGAAGGAAGGTCTCAACCACAAAACAAAATCTCATTGACAAACAACAGGTCACACCAGAATGCGACGTGTGACGAGAGTCGTGCATGCTTTCTGCTTTACTGCTAAACTGCGTTCTGATTTCAGGCCATTTCCAACGTCCCCGATCTCCAAAAAATAGTCCATTCAGAGACCGCCTCTATCATTTCACATCACATCAACAGTCACCTACTTTTTCCTCTCACCTCTCTATCCATACAGTACAACTCTCTGCTGTTTCTTCCTCTGTCTGCATGCATAGACCAAAAGCCTATCTAAAAGGATTCAATATTATAGATAAATTTTAGTGAAGGTTATGATTTTGGATAAGCTATTCATTATGCTCACTTATATATATATATATATATATATATATATATATATATATATATATATATATATATATATATATATATACTTGATATCAAATTAATATTAAATCATCAATTTTTCTTCTAGCATAAAATAAGATATTTTTAAATAAAAATTATGATTTATTTAAGTTATATAAAATGATTATTTTATAACGGAAAAGTCTCTTACCTTTTAAATAAAAATTATGATTTTTTAAAATTATATAAAATAATTATTTCATAAAAGCATTTGTTTTCTGTTTTATATAATACGTTGTTTATTTTAATATTTATTATATTAATATAATAAAAAAGTCGTAGTAAAATATACTGAAGAAACAGGAAACTAAAAAAAAAGAACAATAAATTTGACGAATGATGGTGGGTTTATCATTGTTTTTCAATCTACACGAGATTTGACTATTAAAATGATTTGTGAATTATGAGACGAGAAATTGAACTTATACTTGTGTACAAGTTAAAAGTGTTTGTTTCAACGTGTTGTGTGACAATTTTCTTAGAATATATAAAAATTAAAAGTCCTTAAAATACTCGAGTAATGAGTAGGAAAATCACTGACACACCATGATATACATAACGTCTAAATGTCATTAGTGCAAAAATGAATTTTTACGTAAGGTATTTAGGGCTTTTTACATTATATTTAAGTTTGACGTTAAAGCGGGAGACGTAAATTTACGTCGGATCTTTTGCTCGACGTAGATTTACGTCAGTTATCAAGATCCAACGTAGATTTACACTAAACAGACGTAAAAACCTTTTCAATTTAAAAAAAAAACAGAAAATTTACGTCGCATATGGTATACGCGACGTAAATTTACGTCGCATATGGTATACGCGATGTAAATTTATGTCACATATACCAATACGCGACGTAAATTTACGTTGCGTATACCATATGTGACGTAAATTTATGTCGCATATACCAATATGCGACGTAAATTTACTGTTTTTTTTAATTGGGTTTATTTATTCTGTTTTACAACTAAAACCTGCAAATATTACAACCAGACAGTCCAGAGGTTCAGTTTTCTTTAGCTAGTAAATTAAAAATTTAATATTATATAATTCAAACTACATAATAAAACAATATAATACAAACATACAAACTAAAAAATCTATTACAAACTAAGCTACCTATACAAACTAAACTAAATTACATAATACACAATATAATATGAACAAGAACTTAAAAAATAATGTACTAGAATTGTTGAACAAAAAATTTTGCCCATTGTTCTCTAATTTACGTAATCTCGGATTCGGTAATGGAGATGGATCTTGAAATACCCGAAACATGAATTTGACTCTTGTAAGCATGCAACATGAATAAAGTTAAATAAACTTAACTAATGTTAAAAGTAATTACCTCCAGTCCAAGAATCAATTAAACCCGCACAAACTATGGCTCTCATCCAATACATTACATAGTAACCACATTCAAACGAGTCAGTTTGCTTATTACACCGAACACTTCCTTTCATGCATATCTTGTTAAGCGGCTCTTAGTAATCGATACCTCCTACGGGAGAAACACGAACGTCTTCGAGACTTAATCAAAAAGCATATACTGTAATTGACATTGTTTTGGATTAAAAAAGAAGAACATAGCAACCTATCTTTCTCAAGTTTTTTCTTCGACGTCATGTTTATCCCTCTTCGGAGAATACACCAATGAGCGATTCTTGATCATTGTTTAACTCTTCAGTCTCTTTTTCGCATAATTGAGTTGGTGAAGAAAAGAAGTAAGAAACTTGCAACCGAATTTAAACAAGGACAGAAGAAACTTTATGGGTCGGATAAATTCAGCAAGTATATAATATTCGATCAAATCTGGATCAATTGAATAGTCTACATTTTATTTATTTTTCATTCACAATGTTATAGACAGGAAATGTACAAATGAGAAGTCTTAAGGATGGAAAAATGTCATATATGATACACTAAATTTGCGTGGGATAGACTTCAAATCACATTGGTATAGTGGTTCCTTACCATCCTTTACATCTTTTCCTTGCAATTCAACGTCAACTTCTTTAAGGGATATTTTCAAACAACAAAATAAGAAAACAATTTATAGACTGAAAGTATTTTAGACTCCTAGTCATCACCATAACTCAAAATTTAGAAGCAATTTTCCGTAATCAATTATAGCAGCACTCATTTTGGAACGCGTAAATTAAAATCATCAACCACTTGCTGGTTTGGACATTTTTGGAAACAATAATTCAAGTTCCAATGCATGGATATATACTATCAGAAAAATAGAGAATTGGAACAAAGTGATATAATTAAAGATGATGATGTGAATACCTTCAGCTTGAATACCTTCAGCAAATAATGCGATTCCATTGAACCCCACTCTTAAAGAGGGAGGCATGGGAGGAGTTGGAAAGACAAGCAGGAGAGTGAATAAAAAAATCCAAACCCCTTTGAAGAAGGTCTTGGGCGTGGAAGGGAGAGAAGGGTGCAAGAACCCCATGCACGGCTAGTTGCTCTCCAAGGGTTAGGGTTTGATATCAACACGTTGTTAATCTCGACGGAGTTTCGTGCACGGTCAACTTTGGTGAGGGAGATGTTTTTGTGGCGAAGGAGAGTTGTGAGGCAGGTTCCTTGGGACATGTTGAGGAGGTCGTGGAAGGAGAAGGGGTTGTAGGTGGTGGTATGGTAGAGGAGGAGGGTTTTGAGGAACCAAAAAGGATGTGAGGTGTTTCGATTCTTGAGTCTCCGATGGCGAAGATGGTTGAGTTTTGGGGCGGTTTGAAGAATGAAGGAGAGTGGTGGAGAAGGTCCGCCATGAGTATGAACCACTGCTCTTCGGAGAGCCTTGGAAGCATTCGGTGAGAGGTCATGGGGTATGGGCGTGGCTTCTTGTGTTGAGTTCTTGGAATCAGATGAACGCATTGCTGAGGATATGGCAATGATTCCGAGGGCTATTGAGGCTGCCATGTAGAGTGGGAACCAACACCAACGGGAATAAGCCATGCACAGAAGAACATGAACGTGTCATGCACAACACTGGAAGAAAGAATGAGTGGAAGAAAGAAACGAGTCAGTTTGCTCAAAGGTAAAAAGCTAAGGCTTTTTACGTCGCGCCCCAGTAAGCGACGTAAAAGTCCATCTTTTACGTCGACGTAAAAGAGGCTTTTTACGTCGCGTATTGGGACGTGCGACGTAAAATTTTTGTCCCATATTTACAAAATTACCACCGCATTTTATTTACGTCGAATATACATGCATGCGACGACAATTGGGTGACGTAAAAGTCTTATTCTGCACTAGTGTGTTATTCCTTTTGATAACGCAACGTACTCATCTTTAACACGAAAATGTCAATTCTTAAAGAAATTGTTTTTCTAAAAATTGGCATATATTTTTTAATGGAGAACCAAAGCATTCTAGAAACACTCCAATAGTTTTTATATTACCAATCAACTTAATTTCAAATAACTTAATTACTATTTTCTAAAAAAGTATATTAATGAGTTGTTTTTAATTTGTAAATTATCTTTTCACTTTTCTCAATAATTTATATTCAAACTTCAGTATTAATCACTATTTTAAAAATTGAATCATATCAATCGGTTCCACTAATTTAATAAAATCATTTTAAAAATTAATCTATTATTTTTAAATAATTAGATTTAAATTAAATTAACATAAAACAAAAAAAAATTATTTATTTATTTTATCAAACTAATTTTAAATAAAAAATAACTTTAAGATCCATTTTTAATATAAATTTTATTAAAAATATATGTTTTTAATATTTTTTTAAATAATAATTTTAAATAATAATAATTTTATTATATTTTTATTTTATTTTAATTATTATTCATCTTATCATTTTTAATATATTTTTTATTTATAATATTTTTAATATATTTAATAATAAGATCACAATACAAAAATAGTAACAATAAAAATAAATAACAATAAAGTTTACGTTTATTGTTTTAAAATTGAATATTTTTAAAAAATTAATTTCCACTTTTTTCCTCTTCTATTTTTTCAATTAAATAATTTATTTCCGTTTTTTTCTCATCCACCTATTTTTTTTATTTTTTATTAAAGCTCAATTGTTAAGCACCATAAGAAGGTAGCCAATACTCAATGTTAACAAGAAAATTCACTAAGATAAGTAAGAGAGAAGACAACATACAATATTTATATTGGTTTATTCTTAAATAAGAATTGCATCCAGTTCTTAATTACACCAACTAATATTCTACTAAAACAATCAAAGTTATTACATAATAATAGAAAAATCTATCTATCAAGAAGTTTATTCTTGAACCTTATGAGAAAATAACTCCAAGAACATGTGACACTGCCACAACAAGAACTTTGGAAACCCTATCTAGTAAGAGCAATACAACTTGAAATCTAAGAAAAAAATATGAAACATTCACTTGGAAATTTTTGTTACAAGATAGAATAAATTATTGAAAAGATATAAGAAAAAATGACTTAAATTGTGTGTTAAAAGGTTGAGAAATGAAAAAAATTATATAGATTTGACTTAAAGATTTAACCAATTATTTTAATCTATTAGTTTTATTTATTGGTGAAATTAATTGATTACATTTGTTTTTTAACATATTTATTAAAAAAATGTATCAAACTTTATTTAAAAACTATAAAGAGGTTTTAACATATTAAAAATACTTTAATTAATTAAAATAACAAGAACTAAAAATCCTTTTAAAGCACGTAAAATGTTAATCTATTAAAAACTTTTTTACATATTTAAATAGAATGATCTAAAATCTTTCAAAATCATGACGAATATTTTAACCAATTAAAAATTAATTTTAATAGATTAAAACCGGACCTTCAAAATAATTTTAAAGCTTTAAATGATTGTAAAATTAAAACAATTATTTAATTTATTAAAATCTTACCTTAAAAGAACATTTTAATAAATTAAGGTATCTTTCATAACTTTCTGAAAATAAACTAATATCAAACAACCGAAGAAAAACATACCATGACCAAAACACCATCCTATATACAAACTGTATATTTTCATTCATATTCTTTGCGTAAAAGTTGGAGTCTTCAAATTAAATAATACTTCAACGTTATATTCACGAATTCTTCGAAACGGATCCCCAGATATTGAGTAGAATCTGTCCAATTTTGGAAGCTTGCCACCAAATTTCTCGTGTGCTCCAAGAACAACATTGAAGTCCCCCAAGGACGATACTGTCATCTAAATCAACTACAGTGCAACGGCAGACCAAGAACATTTTAGACTAAATAGGGCTCTTGCAAAAACGTTTTCGGTGCCACTTCGGTGTTAGCAGCCACGTGGTTACCATCTTCAATCAAAATTAATATCTATTTACAAATGTTATTATAATTTTAATTTTTCAGTAAAACTCAATTTGGTTTAATGATTTTGAAATATTTACCTAAAATTATTATTAGTTCGATTTTAAGTTTCTAATTTAAATAAAAATAATAATAACTCGTCTCAATTCATATATTTAAAATTTTAAATTAAAAGAATGCCACATTTAAAATATTTCTTTCTCTAATAAATTATTATTTAATACTTATAAAATTTATTTTTAAATATTTTAATTATAACTGGAATATTATAAAACAAATCATTTTAATATATAATGAAAAACTTGTACTATACTTAAGAAAAAAATATATTATTAGTATTAGTGTTAAAATAGTAATGAAATATTCTTTATTATTTTTAGTTTATTATATACTATCACAAACTTTTATTTAATATTAATTATTTTTTATTGATTTTATGAAATTATTTTTTGTTATATTATTACAGTAAATAATAGTATTTATGCTATTAAAATAAAGAAAAAGAATAAACAAGATAAATAACATACTTTTCAGAAGAAAAAAATGGTGGAAAAAGAGAGAAAATAAAACAATATCAATATTGAATTGTTGTCATGACAAATTTAACCCAAATAAGAATTAGGTAAGAATGTGAGAATGAAATCAAAATAAAAAATAAAAAGAAGGTTGAAATATATTTGATGATAGGAAAAAAAGTAGAAAATATTATCTAAATACAATAGATGCAAAACAAAAGAAGATAATCCTAAAATTTTAAATATTCATAATGGTAATGTTTTCATGCATATATAACCATAACAACTATTATCCAGAAGAGACTAATATAACAAAGACTAATATAAGTTTGATACAACAGGTCTGGTTCCATTTTCTTTATTGTTTTTATAGTGATGTCTAAAGTTTATTTTTTTAAAAGAAAATTATAGTGAAAAATATAAGATTAATGTGAAATACCAACTATAAACTTTATATAGACTTTCATTTGAATATATTTATTTACAACAAATTAGACTACAAAACACATGTCATAGTTAAAATGATGGAAGATGAGAGTGTAGTTTCAACTTTACTCATTAATTTGTTTATGAGTTTGTATTTATCTTCTCTTCATGTAATTTCTTTCTATCTTTTTGTTCTTATTTCTTATCTTCCTTTTTCTCCCTTCTTTTTTTCTACTTCTTTTCTCATAGTCTGGTTCAGTACTTCTCCAACCATACTCTTTTTCTCTGCTCAATTTATCTTTTCTACTTAGTTTTCCCTCTCTACTCTCTCTTTTCAACTTTTTTTCTTCAATTGTCTTTTTTATTTTTCTTTCTTGCTCTCTCCTTTTTTCTTCTTTGTTAAGTGTAATGGTATTTTTAGAGTTTTTTTATTTATTATCAGCAAAGCTCTTTTGAGAGATAGATTCTATCAATTTATTAATTCTAATTGAAGAAATTGAATGGTAGAAAAATAATAATAAATAAATACAAAGAGATGATGCTTAGAACACTAGTGAAAAAAAGTGTTTCTACGTCACCCAATTGTCGTCGCATGTAAAAATATTCGACGTAAATAAAACGCGGTGACAATTTTGTAAATAAGAGACAAAACTTTTACGTCGCACATCCCAGCAGGCGACGTAAAAAGCCTCTTTTACGTCGCGTGCTGGGGTGCGTGACGTAAAAAGTGTCTTTTAATCAGTTCCAGGCCCACTCTCTCGTCTCGCGCAGCAAGGGTTTTCGAGAACGACGACGACAGCTACCTCTGCACACCATTTTCGATCATTTTGACAGTGAAAAACATCAACATTGTGTCTCATTTTACGAACTTGACATTTCTCCCCGATTGGATTCGAGTTTGAAATCATTTTCGTCTACACTCGAGGTTAGTGTTCTATGTCCTTGATATATGTTTAAATTGAATCCGTGATTGTTTCTGGGGATCTCAATCACGTTATTATATGAATGTCTCAACTGGATTGTTATTGGAATGTAATTATTTGTTTATTTGTTTAAGTGTATTTTCGGTTTACACACTCCATTTACGTGCTTTGTTGTTTGTATATTAATTTCTTTTTACATATAATTTTTAAATTTCTAGGAGTGACGAAACTTTATAACATAATATGAATCGAAGAAGAAGAAGAAGTCTATATGCAAATTTAGATTGACCACTTTATCAACTAGACATCAAAAATGCCTTCCTAAATGGTGAATTAGAAGAAGTCTATATGCAAATTCCTCCGGGACTTGAATCATCAAAAACCTCAAACATGGTGTGTGGGCTCCAAAAATCTTTATATGGCCTTGAGAAATCTCCGAGAGCATGGTTTGATAGATTGACTCGGGTTGTCAAAGAAGATGGATTCAACCAATGCCAATCAGATCACACGATGTTTTTCAAACACTCTGCAGAAGGGAAGATAATCTTATTCATTGTTTATATTGATGATATTGTTATCATAGAAGAAGATTATGATCAAATCACGCATTTTAAGGAACTTTTAACTAAGGAATTTGAGGTCAAGGACTTGGGCCAACTCAAATACTTTCTAGGGATGGAAGTTGCTCGGACGAAGGATGTTATTTATGTATCACAAAGTAAATATACACTGGACTTACTTCAAGAAACTGACATGCTTGGGCGCAAGGCAACCAATACTCCCATAAAATTGGAAAAGCGAGGTGAAGAGGAAAGTCCACCCATTGATAAATATAGATATCAAAGACTAGTTAGGAAACTAATCTACCTAACTCACACTACGCCCGACATTGGGTTTGCTGTTAGCCTGACTAGTCGCTATACATCTAATCCAACTGAGACCAACATGAACATGACAAACAGAATACTCCAATACCTCAAAGGTACACCAAGCTGAGGGCTCTACATAAAAAAGAACTCAAACATAGGTATGGAAGTCTATACTGACTCAAATTGGGTAGGTTATCCCTTTGATAGGAAATCAACTATAGGTTATTGTTCCTTTGTGTGGGAAAACTTGGTGACTTGGAGAAGCAAGAAGCAACTTGTGGTTGCAAGGAGTAGTGTAGAAACTAAATTCAGAGTTACGACGTAAGGTATCTGTGAATGAATCTGGTTTAAGAGGATGTTAGATGAAATCAAAATTCCTATCAATTACACTATGAGGATAATGTGTGACAACAAAGTTGTTATTATAAGCATAACAAATAACCAGTTCACCATGATACGACAAAACATGTGGAAATTGATCGACCCTTCATTAAAGAAGAAAAAATTGATCATAATATTATAAGTATAATATAATCAGATTTATTTCGTTATTTATGCACAATTATGTATCATATTTATAGGCGAGAATATTTCCCAGATTTTTAAGGATAAATTAGTGTATATGTTTATTACCTTGTATTCTACTTATACCTCCTTTGTATCTTTTCCAAAATAAGAAATACACAACATATTTTTCGCATAATTTTTAAAAAATAAACATTTAATTATATAAATAATTTTTAAATTTTTATTTATTAATTAATATTTTTATTAAAAAAATAAAAAAATAATAATATTTATTTATTAAATATCTTATTATAATTAATAATTTAAATTATAATATTATATATTTTAAAAAATAATATAATATATATTTATGCTAATCTATCTATAATAGATGATGTGACATAATATAATAATAATAATTGATTATGTATCACCATATTTTTGTATGAATATTTTAAAAAATTTACATAAATATCTTCTTTTCTTCTTACATATATTATCAAACTACAAATATTTATATTAAGTTTACATTAAGTTTATTTTGATATTTTTTTCATAAAAAATAAATTTTTTAATTAAAATTAATTTTTCCTTAAAAATATTTTAAAAATTACCTTATATAAAATTTTATTTATTATAAAAATTAAACCTATTATATACCATTTAATAAATATATATAAAATTTGCGTAAATCTTTAACCAGTTTTATTATTTAAAGAAAACATTTTTTTATCAATAACATGATTTAATAAAAGTTATTAAAAAAAATTAATATATTTAGTAATTTATATCTTATTTTAACATAATTCATTAATAAAAATTTTAATTAAACTATACTTGTAATTATTATAAAAAACATATAAAGAAATATAATATAAATTTTTATTAATCAATTATTTAATAAGAATATGTTAATTAATATAATTTTAAAAAATATTTTTAATATATATATATATATATGCATATTATTAAAAACATAAAATTTAGATAATTTTAAATAAATATTAAATTAGGAAAAAAATAATTAGAATATTTTATTTTAAAAATAATTTTTAATAAATTCTCAATTATATATAATAATTTAAAAAATAAAGGATATATATATTTATTTTAAAGGATAATAGTGTAAGAATAATTAATTAATTTATTATATTAATATATATATATATAAATATTAATATATATAATTTATATATAAATTAACTTTATTTTTATTCATTTTATTAAATAATTATTTCATATTAAATTATATCTATCTCAATTTTAATTTATATTTATTTTTATAAAAATTATATAAAATATATTTTTATCATTCATCATTTTATGTTATTATTTAATATTTTTAATCAATCAAATTAATCTTATCTTTTATTATTATTCATTTTATTATTTAATATTTTTAGTCAATCAAATTAATCTTATTTTTTATCATTATTCATTTTATTTTTCTTCATTGTCTTTTTCTCAATTCAAATAATCTAATCTTTTAATTTTTTTCCCTCTCTCACATTCTGTTATCGATTCAAAACAACGTTAAACATTATCATGTATAACATAAAATCAGTGGTAGAAAATATTCCACGCGAAGACAGAATCAATTTGAGATTACACGAGATAACGAGATGAAAAAACTGCAGTGAGTGGTGTAGAGGCAATGGACCAATGAGTTGCATCCAAGCCATAAATCAAGTCTCTCTTCTTCTGAGCACGTGAAGTCAATTAATGCGTACCCTTTCTTTGTTTCTTTCCCACATAATAACACAAATCAAGGACAGAATTTCTGAGGGGCAAAATGTACCATAGTCAGGACAAACTTTTCTTCGGTTTTCCTTTGTTCACATTATTACTACGACGACATTACAAAATAAAGAATCTCACAAATTTTTGTTTTTCTATGTGCATTATTTTTATGTAATCAATTCATCAATCATGAAATCGTTGAACATCTATATTTAAGATTTCAAGATTTAATATATAATTAAATTAAATTAAATTAAATTAAATTAAATTAAATAATATTATTTATAATATAATAAATTTATTAATAATAATAAATTTTTTATAAAATAATAATAATAATAATAATAATAATAATAATAATAACCATTATTATTGTGATTATTATAAGTTACCATTTATATCATATAATAAAATAAAATACCAATATTAATATTATTATATCGCCTGAGATAAAATACTTTTTTTCAAATTAGTTTTTTATCAAAGAACATAAAACTTTAACCGATTTTATATCTTTTTCTCATATTTTTTCAATTTAATTTAATATTATTTAATTGAAAATAATAAATTATTTTTTGATTTAATTTTTGGTTAGATTGATGAAACGACGTTATTTTAGGAAAAATATAATTTACAATAATTTTATTTTAGTCTTAAAATTTATTTTTATTTATTTAAAGTAAGTTTGAACAATTTTTTAAAACATTTTTAGAAAAAAAAAGAAAATAAGTAAAATAATTTTTTCTATAATCTAAAATTAATTTATGTATAAGTTAATTAGTAAAAGTTTTTTCATATTTTTTATAAATTGATATTTTAATTTATTTATAAAAAATCTATTTTTTTATATATTTTCGTCTCTTAAAAGTGATTTTTGAGAATTTGGTAATGATTCCATTCCTCAATCAATTTTATTATAAACACTTAGTTGTGTTTCATGGATGGTTTCAAATATGGGCCTTAACTGGGTTTCGTATCTGAATAAAATGGGTTTGTGCATCCCAATAATTTCTTCCTGCACCCCATAATTCATATAAAATAATTATCTTTTTACTAATTTTTATTTGAACCTAAAAGCTTTTTCTCTTCCTATGCTCTACACCTTTATATTTCTCTTGCACCAGTTCTTGGAATTTTGTTTTGTCGTGATTCCAGTTATTCAAGATTATTTTCAACCCATAAAATAAGAAATTGTTAATGTTTATATCTATTACATAAGAACTAGATTCAAAGTAAATATAGGCATCAATCCAAAACATATGTTTAAACCTGAAAATAAGTTTCAAAATACTTAATCCAAAATATAATTATGAAAAAATTGTGAAAACAATGAAGGGGAGATTGATGGAAATGTCCCTACATTTTCAAGAGATGATTTTGATGATGATTCAAGTCAACTACATTCAAGTCAACACCATTCAAGATGAATTAAGGACAAGCTGAATTTAAGACGTTGGTGACAATGTGAAACATTTCTCTACATGCCCAATATATGTTTTTGATAAAGATGATAATTCAAGCAAGCTCAAGATGATTCCTGAAGACAAGATAAAATTTTAGAATACTGGATATGGAGGTACAAGTTGATGAAGTAATATTATGCATAAGCCTCCAAAGCACAAATGTGATAAAATTCATAATATGATATTTTTCACTGTCATAATCAATTATGATGCATCAGAAATGGAAAAATGATTTTCTCTGTCATAATTGATTATACTGGTAACATAATCAATTATGACAATTCAAATTTGAAAAATATATCTGTTTTGAAGAATAAATATTTTTGAATATATCCTGATTTTTATTCACGAAAATATTAATGTCCAACGACCATTTTCTGATGCTATTTTTTTATTTAATTAAGTTTTGATGAAAAATCAAATACACACACTTACAGAATTCGAAAATACAATTTACATTCAATCAATTTTGAGAAAAGAATTCTGAGCAAGACAACAAAGATATTTTACACCTTCTCAGAAAACCCTCTTCTCTACTGCCTTCTGTACTTTCATTGTTAATCACACTTGTTCTTGGAGATTGACATTCTACAGGCTTCTACAATTTGTTGTCTCCATTACCCAGGTGTGACTGTTCTTATACTTTGATATAAAGGAGATGTTTTTTCATTCTTTGATTTGTTCAGAGGAGGTGTTCATCCCTAGTATGATTCTAGGGAGGTGTTCATCCTTAGTGGGTTTATAAGGAGGTGATTGTCTTTTTAATTAGTTTACTTTTTACTGGTTCTTCTGCTGAGTTGATTGTAATTTGTAAACTAAATTTGAAAGATAGTGAATTGGGAGTCACTCTTGTGTTAAGAGTTGACTCGGAACTAGATGTAGGGTTAGCTATACCCGAACCAATATAAATCTATGTGTGCTCTTCTCTTTCCCATATCTCTTTCTCTTTTCCTTATTATATTATCGCTTCCGCTTTATCTGTGTTCAAACAAATTATTGACTCAAATAAATTTTTAATTTGACATCTATTTTAATTTGTGCATCTATTCACCCCATTCTAGATGCCATTTGTCTAACAAGTGGTATCAGAGCTTGGTTAGATAAGATATTTCTAAACGATCTATCAAGATGTCTATGCAGAATCAGGTTTACAAGGAATGAGCCTCAATAAACAGACCACCATTATTTGAAGGAGAAGACTATCAATTTTGGAAGGCGAGAATGAAAATATTTTTACAAACACTAGATTACGGTGCTTGGGATGCTATACTCAACGGTCCTTACATTCCGATGAGAACAACGGAGTTTGGAGCTGTTCCAAAGACTTTTGATCAATGGACGCCAGATGAAAACAAGCGTGCCCAATATGATGTAAGAGCCCGAAACACTTTTGTTTCTGTCTTAACTCGTAATGAATTTTTCAGGGTCTCACAATGCAAGACGCCAAAAGAAATATGGGATATTCTTGAAGTGACACATGAAGGAACAAATGAAGTAAAACGAGCACGTAAGAACACACTCATCCAGGAGTATGAATTGTTTCATATGCAATAGAATGAAAGCATCACGGATTTCCAGGCATGCTTCACACATATAGTAAATCACTTAAAATTATTAGAAAAAGTTTTGACAATGAGGAGTTGAACACAAAGATCTTGAAATCCTTAGACAGGAATTGACAACCAAAGGTCACTGCTATTACAGAATAAAAGGATCTCACAAAAATGAATATTGCTACTTTATTTGGAAAATTGCGAGAACATGAGATGGAGCTACAAAGGTTAAATAATGGTGAACAGAATCAAGCCAAGACGATAGCTCTAAAAACACAAAATCTTCACAAGATGAAAGCGAAAATGAAGGTAAATTTTCAGATTCCAAAATATCTCTTTTAGCTAAACAATTTTCTTGTTTTATGAAGAACAGGAAAAAGAGACAACAAAGAAAAGAGAAAACCAATAGGTACGAGTGCTATGGATGTGGAAAGCTTGACCATATCAAACCAAATTGTTTGGAACTTAAGAAAGAGAAAAAAGACGTGAAAGAGAAAAAGAAAGAGAAGAACGATACCTATAAGAAAAAATACAAATCTTATATTGCTTGGGTGGATAATGATTCTTCCACAATACAAGAGAGTTCTTCCGAAAGCAATGATGAAGAAGAAGAAGAAAATATTTGCTTTATGACAAAAAGTAATGATGAAGCCTCATCACAAGAAACATCATCACAAGTAAGTAGTACAAAATCCTTAAATGAATATGATGAGTTGTTTAAAGAATATCAAGATATGTATGAAGGTTTTACCAAGTTATCTAAGAAATACAATGCACTTAGACAAAAGTTTAATGCATTAGAAAATACTGTTGGTATTCTTGAAAAAGAAAATGAGTGCTTAAAGAAAGATGTTGAGAAATTTAAAACTTTGTCTAAAAATAAAGAAGTTGCTAAACCTTATGAAAATTGTAATCATTTGGAAAATGATATTTTCAAGTTAGAGAAAATAATAAGCAAGTTTTCAAAATCTTCTGAAAATCTTGATTCTATATTAGGTTATCAAAGAAGGAATTCTAGCAAAGCTGAACTTGGTTACAAACCCAAAGAAATTCTAGAACCTCATAAAACTATTTTTGTGAAAGAGTAAAGGAAAACATATGTGAAACCAGTTTCAAAAACTTTAAGAAACTCATTTAGACATTTTCAAAGAAAACTAACATGTTTTTATTGCATGAAATTAGGCCATACATCAAATAGATGTTACATAAAATATTTTGGCATATTTAATGGCAAATATGAATGGGTGCCTAAAGGAACAAAGCATTTATACATGTCTAGATGATAGTTTGAGCATTTAATTGAGTACCAGAATCAAAAATATTTTCTTGTTGTCATAATTAATTATATTGATTCTGAAGGTGCTATGATAATCAATTATTATATCATGGTTATATTCTTTTAATCCTTAGTCTTTTGGCAGGGACTTATGATTCTACTAACGTTTTTAAGGACCCAAAAATGATTAAAGGGTACCTAGATTTGTATGTTGATGTTGTAGGTAATTATCAAGGATAAGAAATTAATGCAGGTTATTGAAGCTAAATGGGTGTACAGGAACAAGCTAGAAGAACAGGGAAATATTACAAAGATAAGTTTATGATTGTCTCTCAAGCCTCTATATTGAATATCTGCACTTATCTGTCACATAAATTTGATTGTTGACCAACTTTGAAATTTGAAAATTTGAATTTATGAAAAATTGAAATTATTAAAGTTTGAAATTTTGCAGTTTGAGATTTTTTTAAAATTTTGCAGTATGAGATCTTTGAAATTTGAAATTTTGCAATTTGAGATTTTTGAAATTTGAAATTTTTGTAGTTTGAGATTTTTGAAATTGAATTTGAATTGGAATTTGAAATTTGGGATTGGAAATTTGATTTGAAATTTGATTTGAAATTTGGAATTTGTTTGAATTTGAATTTGAAATTTGAAATTTTTTGCAATTTGAATTTGAAATCTGGAATATGAGTGAATTTGAATTTGAAAGTTGCCTAAATAAGAAGACTGCAATTGGAGGAAATTACTGCATTTTATTCCATTATCTCTACAATCATTCTATTCCCTTATCTTTCTCTTTCTTTATTTGTCTTGGATATCCTAGATATTGCTTCCTTAATATGATGTTCTTCTCTATGACACTTTGTAATGTATTATCTTCTCTACCTTGATTTATATACTAATATGTGCAAATTTATTCTCAATTTCTATTGCAATATTTTTCATAATTATCAATAAAGCAGAGAGATATTTTGATGATATTAATCTGTGTGAAACAGTGGGAGATTTTTTTTTCTCTTATAATATTTTTTATGATTATCAATGAAACAGGGGGAGATTTTTTGATGAATTAAAATCTGTGTGAAATTCATTCCTATATCTAAATTAAACAAGGGGAGTTAAGAGAAGTTTTTGCTCATATGAGTTAGGGGGAGTCTTGTTCTTAATATATCCAGGGAGAGGTTAAGAGAGTCTGACACTTGATACAAATCTGTGCTAATCTGTATTATACTATACTGTGCTAATATTGAGCTGGCTATATAGAGTCAAACATTTTAATTCATTTCAGGTGTTTCCTTGATCATCATAAAAAAGGGGGAGATTGAAAGCAATGAGGGGAAGATTGATGGAAATGTCCCTACATTCCCAAGAGATAATTTTGATAATGATTCAAGTCAACTACATTCAAGTCAACACCATTCAAGATGAATTAAGGACAAGTTGAATTTAAGACGTTGGTGACAATGTGAAACATTTCTCTACATGCCCAAGATATGTTTTTGATAAAGATGATGATTCAAGCAAGTCCAAGATGATTTTTGAAGACTAGATATAGTCTTAGAATACTGTATATGGAGGTACAAGTTGATGAAGTAATATTATGCATAAGTCTCCAAAGCACATGTGTGATAAAATTCATAACATGATATTTTTCACTGTCATAATCAATTATGATGCATCAAAAATGGAAAAATGATTTTCTTTGTCATAAATGATTATACTTGTAACATAATCAATTATGACAATTCAAATTTGAAAAATATATCTATTTTGAAGAATAAATATTTTTGAATATATCCTGATTTTTATTCATGAAAATATTAATGTCCAACGACCATTTTTTGATACTATTTTTCTATTTAATTAAGTTTTGATGAAAAATCAAATACACACAATTACAAAATTCGAAAATAAAATTTACATTCAATCAGTTTTGAGAAAAGAATTCTGAGCAAGACAACAAAGATATGTTACACCTTCTGAGAAAACTCTATTCTCTATTGCCTTATGTGCTTTCATTGTTAATCACACTTGTTCTTGGAGATTGACATTATACAAACTTCTACAATTTGTTGTCTCTATTACCCAAGTGTGACTGTTCTTATTTTTATTACCTTCATCCTTTGTGTATTGGTGGTAAAGGAGGTGCTTTTCATCCCTAGTGTGATTCTAGGGAGGTGTTCATCCTTAGTGAGATTCGAAGGAGGTATTTTCATCCTTTGATTTGTTCAAAGGAGGTTTTCATCCCTAATGTGATTCTAGGGAGGTGTTCATCCTTTTTGGGATTCTAAGGAGGTGTTTTTTCCATCCTTTGATTTGTTTAGAGGAGGTGTTCATCCCTAGTAGGATTCTAGGGAGGTGTTCATCCTTAGTGGGTTTATAAGGAGGTGATTGTCTTTTTAATTAGTTCACTTTTTACTGATTCTTCTGCTGAGTTGATTGTAATTTGTAAACTAAATTTGAAAGATAGTGAATTGGGAGTCACTCTTGTGTTAAGAGTTGTCTGGGAACTGGATATAGGGTTAGCTATACTCGAACCAATATAAATCTCTGTGTGCTCTTCTCTTTCCCTTATCTCTTTCTCTTTTCCTAATTATATTATCGCTTCCGCTTTATCCGTTTTCAAACAAATTATTGACTCACAAATAAATTTTTAATTTGACATCTATTTTAATTTGTGCATCTATTCACCCCCTTCTAGATGCCATTTGTCTAACAAGTGGTATCAGAGCTTGGTTAGATAAGATATTTCTAAACAATCTGTCAAGATATCTATGCAGAATCAGGTTTACAAGGAATGAGCCTCAATAAACAGACCACCATTATTTGAAGGAGAAGACTATCAGTTTTGGAAGGCGAGAATGGAAATATTTTTACAAACACTAGATTATGGTGTTTGGGATGCTGTACTCAACGGTCCCTACATTCCGATGAGAACAATGGAGTCTGGAGCTGTTCCAAAGACTTTTGATCAATGGATGCCGGATGAAAACAAGCGTGCCCAATATGATGTAAGAGCCCGAAACACTATTGTTTCTGCCTTAACTCGTAATGAATTTTTCAGGGTCTCACAATGCAAGACGACAAAAGAAGTATGAGATATTCTTGAAGTGACACATGAAGGAACAAATGAAGTAAAGTGAGCACGTAAGAACACACTCATCCAGGAGTATGAATTGTTTCATATGCAGCAAAATGAAAGCATCATGGATTTCCAGACACGCTTCACACATATATTAAATCACTTAAAAGCATTAGAAAAAGTTTTGACAATGAGGAGTTGAACACAAAGATCTTGAAATCCTTAGACAGGAATTGACAACCAAAGGTCACTGCTATTATAGAATCAAAGGATCTCACAAAAATGAATATTGCTACTCTATTTGGAAAAGTGCGAGAACATGAGATGAAGCTACAAAGGTTAAAGAATGGTGAACAGAATCAAACCAAGACAATAAATCTAAAAGCATAAAAGTCTTCACAAGATGAAAGCGAAAATGAAGGTAAGTTTTCGGATTCCAAAATATCTCTTTTAGCTAAACAATTTTCTCATTTTATGAAGACAGGAAAAAGAGACAACAAACAAAAGAGAAAACCAATAGGTACGAGTGCTATTATTAAGTGGTAAAAAGTTGATATAATTATGCCTTAAATTGTTATGAAACCATTTAACTTATGTTAATTCTAATCTATTCTTCTCCCAATATAGGATGAATTCGAGAATACCTTGATACAAGAGTAAGGAGCATAATTGTCAGAATAATTAGAGAAAAATTGAAAGAAAGAAAAACGTTTAAGCGAATGAATGATGTGAGGCCCGACCCAAATTCTCTTATAAAAAGATAAGGTGTGTTTTGAGAAAAGGAAGCAGTCTTGGAGAAGAGGAGGATGACTACTATTAGGGTTTCGTCTAATCTTCATCAATTCTTCACTTCTTCATCAATTAGAGCATTGTAATGGCCAACATGAGTGGCTAACTTCATTCTCTTAGGATTCGATGCACTTCCTTTGAACTCTTTTGTATCATCGTGATATTTTGAGATATTAATCTATGCTTTTATGTTGTTATTCTTATCCTTTATGATTTGGAATGATTTATTCTTGATTGTTTGAGGTATAATTGGAAAATATATCTTGAACCCTAGATCACGGTAAGAATATTTGTTACGTTAATTGTCAGGAATGGGATGAATGTATCAATTGCTTAACACCCTAACCCTAATGCTGGAAAATCTCTTAATTGTGTGAGGAATCAACATTTAATAGGTTTTCTTATGAATTTCATGTGTGAGGAATCAACATGGATGATTTGAGTAGATGGCATCAACGTTGTTAGGTTAATTGACGTTCTTAATTGACATAACCATTACAAAAGAGGGATAAGGAAGGAAGTCAATCCTAAGTACCTTTAATTGATATTTTCTCAACAATTTACAGTTCTTTGCCATTTAATTTCAATTCAAATCTTATTTGCAAAACCCAATCTGTTTAATCCACTTAGTAAGCATAATTGATAATTTCCATTGAAACTGTTCCTCGTGGGATCGACTTTTATTTAATTGAAATACTATACTGCGATTGATAATTTTGGTACGCTTGCCAATAATTCAACAAGTATTTCTGGCGCCGTTGCTGGGGAACGGTGTTCTTTGAGAATTCTTTGTTTAGCTTATTGAGTATTTTATTTTTATTTTTATTTTTATTTCTGTTTTCGTTTTATTTTTCAGTTTTAGTTTTTTTTTTAATTATTATCTTGTGCTAATCTTTGCTTGAGTTACTCTTTTGATTTATGCGTTTAAGAGGACAGGTATCTTCAGAGCATTTAGAATTTAATCCAGAGATTGAAAAAAATAGCTCGGAGGAACCGGGGTAGAAGAAGAAGGGAAACTCAAGAACAAGCCACAAGAGAATCTGTTAATTCTTCTTTCACACTTAATTTACTAGACCCAATTATAGAAGATATGGCGGAAGAAGGAGCAAATCTGAATCCGAATCCAGATCCCAATATAAATCCAAATCAAAACCCAAATGTAAATCCACCTAGAAGAACTCTTAGAAATTGTGCTATGCAGCAAGGTCCAAGACATTTTTCTAGCATTGTCATTCCAGATGATTATACATTGCAGATGAATCCATCTTTCTTAAGCTTGATTATTGCTCATCAATTCACTGGATTGGATCATGAAGACCCTTATATTCATTTGTCTACTTTTTATGAGTTGATTGGTACCATGGGATTTAGAGCATCAAATCTTGAATCTGCATATTTGATATTATTTCCTTTTTCTTTGGCAGGTAGGGCAAGAGAGTGGTTGAAAGCACATCCTAATCAGAGTTTGACTAATTAGAGTAATGTAGAAGAGAAGTTTCTGAATAGATTTTTCCCACCATCCCGCTACATCAAAGCAAAATTCGACATCACTTCTTTCAGACAAGGAGCAGATGAACAATTTTGTGAAGCATGGGAGAAATTTAAATCACTGTTGAGAAGATGCCCAAATCATGGATTTGATGATGTTGCTCAATTGAATATTTTCTATACTGGGTTGCGACATGATGCGAAGATGCTATTAGAGGCTACAGCAGGAGGATCCATGTTGGATGTAGAAATTAATCATGCCACCAGAATTATTGATGCACTAGCCTTTACAGACCAACAGGCCCAACATGATAGATATCCAATTCAAAGGAAGAGAGTTCTTGAACTTAACAACTCAGATGCTATCTTAGCCCAGAATAAACTTATAATGCAACAAATTGAAGCATTGAACCAGAAAATAGAGAAATTACCTCAACAAATTCACACAGTACAATCTATTCCTAATCAAGAGATGAGTTGTGATGTATGTGGAGGTGATCATGCAAATGAACAATGCTCTTATCAAGGCAACATTCAACAAGAAGAAGCTAATTATATGGGTGCCCAAGGTAGTAGTCAAGGCAGACAAGGTAATTTTCCTAATCCTAACAATTATCAGAATAATACTACACAAGGACGGAGAGGGAATCAAAATCAGAATCAGAATCAGAACTTTGGGTGGAAACAAGGTGTTAGCTCATCTACTAGACAACTTGCATTTCAACAACAGTCATATCAACAACCCCCATATCAACAGCAGCAACAACATTATCCTTTAATGCCTGATAGAATAAGTAAATTGGAGGATACTTTAGAAAAATTCATGCAAGGCACTATGGCTAATCAGAAAAATACTGAAGCTTCATTTAGAAATATAGAGACCCAGATAGGCCAACTGGCTAAGCAATTATCTGAGCAACAACAAGAAGGACAATTTTCAGCTAACACACAAACCAAACCCAGGGAGCAATGCAATTCAATAACTACAAGGAGTGATAAGGTTATAGGAGAAGGGATTGGTGAGAACCTGGCTGTAGAAAAGGAAATCCTACAAGAAAAAGAGGATGAAAAGAAGAAAGATGAGTGTGAAGGAGAAAAAGAGAAAAATAAAAGTGAGAGTATAGAAAAAGAAAAAAATACTGAAAAAGAAAAGAAAAATAAAAAGAGTGAGAAAAAGAGGGAGAAAGATGATAGTCAAATACCGCAATTAAAGGATTTACCATATCCTCGTCATCCTTCCAAGAAAGATAAAGAAAGACAGTTTGCAAGATTCATGGATATTTTCAAGCATTTACAGATTAATATCCCACTTATGCAAGATTAGTTATAGTGGATAAATTCATATTTCCTGTTGATTTTGTGATTATGGACATGGAGAAAAATGAGGAAGTCCCATTGATCCTGGGAAGGCCATTTATGAAGACTGTCAAAGTAATTATAGATGTTGACATGAGCAAGTTGAAAATTAGAAGTGGAGATGATGAAGTTAATTTCAATCTGTTTGAAGCTGTACAACAACCGGAAGACAAGAAAGATTGCCTCAGAATAGATACTTTGGAGGAATTACCCATCTCAACTGAAAAACAAGATTACAAGCCTGTTGCACAATCCCTAAGACATCTTAGTCTGACTATGAAGGAAGTTATTCAAAGAGAGGTACTGAAACCTCTTGAAGCAGGTATGATTTATCCAATCTCTGACAGTCGTAAGGTTATTCACAATGAAAAGAATAAATTCATTCCCACAAGGACAATCAAGGGAGGGAGAATGCGTATATATCACCTTGATCACTCACCTGCATGAGCGCTAAAGAAAATACGCGTCGAGTTGAAGACGTTAAACAAACGCTCCTAGGAGGCAACCCAATGTTTTGAATTTGTTTTTTTTCTTTTTGCAGTTTAAGTTTTTTGTGCATTTTTCTTCCTTAGGTTCTTTCTCTGTAAGATTGCTCCAGGTACACAGTGAACTTCTCCTCAAGACTTTGAAGCCTTACTTCAATGGCCCGGGGATAGTCCAACTTTTCTGAAGGGGGTGAGAAAGTCTGCAGCTGAGGCTGAGACACAAGATAAGGAGTAGATGTCAAGTGAAGAAAATGAGGGATGAAACTTACTTTGTTTTTAATATTTTTAATTCCTTTGTTTTTAATTTAATGTTTTTAATTGCTTTATTTTAAATTTTAAATTCCCTTGTTGTCCCATAATTTGTTTTAGAGTCATATATGAGATTATTGTTTATTATCTAATTCAAATCTAGAACGTGAAAAATCATTTTGATTGTTTCCAATAACAAGTGATTTTGGGATGATGAGTATGATAGTGAAAAGGAATTGATGAGGAGAATTAGGAATTAACTGAATTGGAGAAGCTAGCCAAAACCCAGGTGAGTAGAGTACCAAAAACAGATAAATTGAGTGTCAACACTTTGTTATTGATAAGTGATATTGGTTGATTCTTTGATGTGATTACATGTTGGCAAGACTTGAAAATGATAAAGACATTTTTTCTTTGTAATAGATTTAAACCAGAGTCAAATAGTCAACCCTGAATTAATTTTAGGACATCCATTTGAACCCTTTCTGAGCCAAAAATAATATTGTTTCTTAAACAGAATTCTTAAGCCTAAACACTATTTATCTACCTTCCTATATTTGAGAAAGGAAATGAGTATGAATATCACTATTTTTCTTATTATTGGGTATTGCTTGTTGTCCTACAGGTATTATTAGGTTGTTATTCTTAAAAAAAAAAAATTCAAAAGGGGGGAATAATAACTTGTGAGATCATTAACTCATTGTTATTGTGTTAAGGACAAAAACATAAAGTGAAACCTGAATTGAGGAATTGTTAATCAAGAATCATTCATATGAGTTGAATTTCTCAAATATTTTATTTTGTATATCCTAGAAAAACCAATAATTCTTTCTTAGCTCAGCCCCATTACAAGCCTCAAAAGACCTTTTGATTTAAGTCTTGTTTAACAATTATTGATTGCTTGAAGATGATTATCAATATTGGATTGTCTAAATGAAGTGATTGAATGAGATAAACACTTACCTGTGAGAATTAGAGATGAGTATATATAACTCTTTTTGAGAGATCATGTTTCTCTGAGGATAATTGAGGACTAATTATTCTTTGTTGGTTTCTATAACTTGAATGCTTATATGTTCTATTTTCATTTGGAATTGTGAGCATCACCTTTGAAATTTTTTATGTTGTGGTTCTGGAAGAGAAAGTGATAATAGGCGATGGTTTTGTTTTGGAAAAATTTCTTTGCTTGGGACAAGCAAGATTCTAGGTTGGGGGGAGTTGTTAAGTGGTAAAAAGTTGATATAATTATGCCTTAAATTGTTATGAAACCATTTAACTTATGTTAATTCTAATATATTTTTCTCCCAATATAGGATTAATTCGAGAATACCTTGATACAAGAGTAAGTAGCATAATTGTCAGCATAATTAGAGAAAAATTGAAAGAAAGAAAAATGCTTAAGCGAATGAATGATGTGAGACCCGACCCAAATTCTCTTATAAAAAGATAAGATGTGTTTTGAGAAAAGGAAGCAGTCTTGGAGAAGAGGAGGATGACTACTGTTAGGGTTTCGTCTAATCTTCATCAATTATTCACTTCTTCATCAATTAGAGCATTGTAATGACCAACATGAGTGACTAACTTCATTCTCTTAGGATTCGGTGCACTTCCTTTGAACTCTTTTGTATCATGGTGATATTTTGAGATATTAATCTATGCTTTGATGTTGTTATTCTTATCCTTTATGATTTGGAATGATTTATTCTTGATTTTTTGAGGTATGATTGGAAAATATATCTTGAACCCTAGATCACGGTAAGAATATTTGTTACGTTAATTGCGAGGAATAAAATGAATGTATCAATTGCTTAATACCCTAACCCTGATGCTGGAAAATCTCTTAATTGTGTGAGGAATCAACATTTATTAGGTTTTCTTATGAATTTCATGTGTGAGGAATCAACATGGATGATTTGAGTAGGTGGCATCAACATTGTTAGGTTAATTGACGTTCTTAATAGACATAGCTATTACAAAAGAGGGATAAGAAAGGAAGTCAATCCTAAGTACCTTTAATTGATATTTTCTCAACAATTTACAGTTCTTTGCCATTTAATTTCAATTCAAATCTTATTTGCAAAACCCAATCTGTTTAATCCACTTAGTAATCATAATTGAGAATTTCCATTGAAACTGTTCCTCGTGGGATAGACTTTTATTTAATTGAAATACTATACTGCGATTGATAATTTTGGTACGCTTGCCAATAATTCAACAGCTATGGATGTGGAAAGCTTGACCATATCAAACAAGATTGTCCGGAACATAAGAAAGAGAAGAAAGACGTGAAAGAGAAAAAGAAAGAGAAGAACGATACCTATAAGAGAAAACACAAATATTATATTGCTTGGGTGGATAATGATTCTTCCAGAATACAAGAGAGTTTTTCCAAAAGCAATGATGAAGAAGAAGAAGCAAATCTTTGCTTTATGAAAACAAGTAATGATAAAGCCTCATCACAAGAAACCTCATCACAGGTAAGCAGTACAAAATCCTTAAATGAATATGATGAGTTGTTTAAAGAATATCAAGATATGTATGAAGGTTTTACCAAGTTATCTAAAAAATACAATGTACTTAGACAACAGTTTAATGCATTAGAAAATACTGTTGGTATTCTTGAAAAAGAAAATGAGTGCTTAAAGAAAGATGTTGAGAAATTTAAAACTTTGTCTAAAAATAAAGAAGTTGCTAAACCTTATGAAAATTGCAATCATTTGAAAAATGAGATTTTCAAGTTAGAGAAAATAATAAGCAAGATTTCAAAATCTTCTGAAAATCTTGATTCTATATTAGCTTATCAAAGAGGGAATTCTAGCAAAGCTGAACTTGGTTACAAACCCAAAGAAAGTCTAGAACCTCATAAAACTATTTTTGTGAAAGAGTTAAGGAAAACAGATGTGAAACCAGTTTCAAAAACTTTAAGAAACTCATTTAGACCTTTTCAAAGAAAACTAACATGTTTTTATTGCATGAAAATAGGCCATACATCAAATAGATGTTACATAAAATATTTTGGCATATCTAATGACAAATATGAATGGGTTCCTAAAGGAACAAAACATTTATACATGTCTAGATGATAGTTGAGCATCTAATTGATTACCAGAATCAGAAATTTTTTTCTTGTTGTCATAATCAATTATATTGATTCTGAAGGTGCTGTGATAATCGATTATTATATCATAGTTATATTCTTTTAATCCTTAGTCTTTTGGCAGAGACTTGTGATTCTACTAACCTTTTTAAGGACCCAAAAATAATTAAAGGGTACCTAGATTTGTATGTTGATGTTGCAGGTAATTATCAAGGATAAGAAATTAATGCAGGTTATTGAAGCTAAATGGGTGTACATGAACAAGCTAGATGAACAGGGAAATATTACAAAGATAAGTTTATGATTGTCTCTCAAACCTCTATATTGAATATCTGCACTTATCTGTCACATAAATTTGATTGTTGACCAACTTTGAAATTTGAAAGTTTGAATTTTGAAAATTTGAATTTATGAAAATTTGAATTTATTAAAGTTTGAAATTTTGCAGTTTGAGATTTTTTTAAAATTTGCAGTATGAGATCTTTGAAATTTGAAATTTTGCAATTTGAGATTTTTGAAATTTGAAATTTTTGCAGTTTGAGATTTTTGAATATGAAATTGAATTGGAATTTGAAATTTGAATTTCAAATTTGGGATTAGAAATTTGAATTTGAAATTTGGAATTTGTTTGAATTTGAATTTGAAATTTGAATTTTTTTGCAATTTGAATTTGAAATTTGAAATTTGAAATCTGGAATATGAGTGAATTTGAATTTGAAAGTTGCCTAAATAATAAGACTGCAATTGGGGGAAACTACTGCATTTTATTCCATTATCTCTACAATCATTCTATTCCCCTATCTTTCTCACTCTTTATTTGTCTTGGGTATCTTAGATATTGCCTCCTTAGTATGATGTTCTTCTCTATGACACTTTGTAATACATTATCTTCTCTACCTTGATTTATGTACTAATATGTGCAAATTTGTTCTCAATTTCGATTACAATATTTTTCATAATTATCAATGAAATAGGGAGATATTTTGGTGATATTAATCTGTGTGAAACAGGGGGAGATTTTTTGATGAGTTAAAATCTGTGTGAAATTCATTCCTATCTCTAAATTAAACAAGGGGAGTTAAGAGAAGTTTTTGCTCATATGAGTTAGGGGAGTCTTGTTATTAATATATCCAGGGGGAGGTTAAGAGACTCTGACACTTGATACAAATCTGTGCTAATCTGTGTTATACTATATTGTGCTAATCTTGAACTGGCTATATAGAGTCAAACATTTTAATTCATTTCAGTTGTTTCCTTGATCATCATAAAAAAGGGGGAGATTGAAAGTAATGAGGGGGAGATTGATGGAAATGTCCCTACATTCCCAAGAGATAATTTTGATGATGATTCAAGTCAACACCATTCAAGTCAACACCATTCAAGATGAATTAAGGACAAGTTGAATTTAAGACGTTGGTGATAATGTGAAACATTTCTCTATATGCCCAAGATATGTTTTTGATAAAGATGATGATTCAAGCAAGTCCAAGATGATTCTTGAAGACTAGATAGAACCTTAGAATACTGGATATGGAGGTACAAGTTGATGAAGTAATATTATGCATAAGCCTCCAAAGCACAAGTGTGATAAAATTCATAACATGATATTTTTCACTGTCATAATCAATTATGATGCATCAGAAATGGAAAAATGATTTTCTCTGTCATAATTGATTATACTGGTAACATAATCAATTATGACAATTCAAATTTGAAAAATATATCTGTTTTGAAGAATAAATATTTTTGAATATATCCAGATTTTTATTCACGAAAATATTAATGTCCAACGACTATTTTTTGATGCTATTTTTCTATTTAATTAAGTTTTGATGAAAAATCAAATACACACAATTACAAAATTCGAAAATACAATTTACATTCAATCAGTTTTGAGAAAAGAATTCTGAGCAATGCAACAGAGATATTTTACACCTTCTGAGAAAACCCTCTTCTTTACTGCCTTCTGTGCTTTCATTGTTAATCACACTTGTTCTTGGAGATTAACATTCTACAGGCTTCTACAATTTGTTGTCTCCATTACCCAGATGTGACTGTTCTTATTTTTATTACCTTCATCCTTTGTGTATTGGTGGCAAAGGAGGTGCTTTTCATCCCTAGTGTGATTCTAGGGAGGTGTTCATCCTTAGTGAGATTCTAAGGAGGTGTTTTCATCCTTTGATTTGTTCAAAGGAAGTTTTCATCCCTAGTGTGATTCTAGGGAGGTGTTCATCCTTAGTGTGATTCTAGGGAGGTGTTCATCCTTAGTATGATTCTAGGGAGGTGTTCATCCTTAGTGGGATTTTAAGGAGGTGTTTTTTTATCCTTTGATTTGTTCAGAGGAAGTGTTCATCCTTAGTGAGATTCTAGGGAGGTGTTCATCCTTAGTAGGTTTCTAAGGAGGTGATTGTCTTTTTAATTAGTTTACTTTTTACTGATTTTTCTGCTGAGTTGATTGTAATTTGTAAACTGAATTTGAAAGATAGTGAATTGGGAGTCACTCTTGTGTTAAAAGTTGACTGGGAACTGGATGTAGGGTTGGCTATACCCGAACCAATATAAATCTTTGTATGCTCTTCTCTTTCTCTTATCTCATTCTCTTTTTCTTTATATTATCGCTTTCGCTTTATCTGTGTTCAAACAAATTATTGACTGACAAATAAAGTTTTAATTTGACATCTATTTTAATTTGTGCATTTATTCACTCATCTAAATACCATTTGTCTAATAAATAAATCTAAAGATATATTCTAAATTAAATGTTTTAGAATATATTTTCAAATTGGTGGTTACAAAAATACATAAATGTTCCAAGATATATTTGTAAATTAACTCTTTTGAAGATACATTCTACAAATATCTAATCTGAAATATATTTTTAAATTAATTTTTTTAAAAATATATTCTAAAGCAGAACATATAATAACCAATTCATAAATAAGTTTAAGTATTTTGATGAAGAATAAAATAAAATTTATTTGAATTATGGGATGCAGAATAGGCGGAGGAAGAATCAGTCAATTTGCTACAGTGTAGTGAAAGCAGCGTCTTCCAGAAACTTGAGAGACGCTTGTATGTGACTCCAATAATAAAAATATCTCAAAATATATATAATTAGCGGCGAGAATCAATCTCAGAAATAATACAGTTAAAAAATATATTTAAATAGAATACCTCTAAGTTTATTTATTAATTTAGACTTATTTATTGTTTATATATAAAATTCACTAAATGAAAATAAATTTGTTTTATATAATATAATTATTTTTTTATCATTTTTATTTATTTATTTATTTTTATCTCTTTTTATTTATTTATTTATTATTTTTTTCTCTATCTCTATTTAGTATTTATTTTCTTTTAAAATATTATAAGACAAAATTAAGATGTTATAAATATTATTATTATATTATAATTATATTTTTTAACAAATAAATTTTTTATATGAGCTAATTTAACTAATTATTCTAACTCAATTTAATTATAAATATATTAAATTATTGAGTAAAAAATCTGTTTAACTCATAAATATTTAATATTTTTTAATTAGATGAGTAGTTATTATTATGATAAAATAATTTTAAATTAATTATTTGTTATAGTAAATAAATTTATGTATTATTAAAATAAATAAAATTATTTGTTATAATCATAATTTTAAATAATTGGTTAATATTTTTTAGTTTTAATATTGATTTTAAAGTATTTGTTTTAATATATTTTTATTGAATTTTAATATAATGATTTAATTAAGAGAATAAGCGGGAGAAAAAAGAGAGAAATAAGAGACCTACAATAATAATAAAAAAAGAATAAATGAGAAAAAAATTATGAAAAGAAAGAGAAAAATTGTATATAATTAGAAACAAATTTAAATAAGTAAATAAATTAATAAAGATTTTATAAAAATAATTTTTCTTTTAAAATATATTATTTGTTGTGTGATTTACATTTTCTTTTATCGAAAAAAATATAAAATATAATTTGATTTTAATTTTAATTTTTTGTATAAAATTTAAACTAAATCATGATTGAAGTTATTTTTTTATTATAAAAACATTCAATATATTATAATAAAATAATTATTCAATAAAAATATAAATATAAAAGAAATTATAATATTAATATTTTTAATTTATTTTCATATTTAATTTAAAAGATAGTACATCTTAAATTATTAAAAATTAATTAAATATTTTTAATATTAGTAATATATATTATAATTTTAATTTAATTTGATTTGAATGGATTATCATTATCAAATCGAAAACCTAATCAAATTTTAAAAAGTTTTATGTAACAAAATGATTTCAAAATATTTATAGTTTTATTTTTGGATCAATTTTAAATTATATTTATGATTTTCCTTATATTATTTGTACTCTTTTCATCAATTACGTAATAACAATAATTATATTTTATTTAATAAAAAGATAATATTAACTTGTAAAATTAAAAGCGGTTGCAACTGTAATGACATAGAAATAAACCATAATATTAAAAGCGCTACGCTACGAATTTCTATATAATGGTACTGATAAATAAGAAAATTAAAAAACGTCAAATTCAAAATCTGAAAAGGAAACAAGGAAGACGTCTAGGGTTTCAAATTCACCTCTCTCAACCAAACATGAGGTACCGTAAGATTCTTGTTTCTTCCTCATATTTTATTCTTTTATAATCTTTTTTTGGTCAATCAGGTGCTACTGCTCATTATTTTTATCCACTCCACTCTTCCGATTTTGTCTTTTAATCGGCACATTGTCTGTTCTGAGTTGAAAATTCATTTTTTTGGGATGACCGTATTTGGATGCTTAATTGTGTTATGTTATGTTATGTAATGTATGCATTTTTTTTATCGTGATGTATTATTAATTTTTATTGTTTTCACTGTGACGCAGTCGTCATCCTGAGGTAAAGTGGGCTCAGAGGTTAGACAAGGCCTATGTCACGATTCAGTTGCCAGATGCAAAAAACGCAAAAGTTGACCTAACCCCTGATGGTGTTTTCACTTTTTCTGCTAGTGCTGGGGCTCAAGAAAACCTCTACGAGCTCAAGTTGGAACTCTTTGACAGGGTTAATGTAAAGGTGAGAAGACACTCCCGAGTTATTTTATGTTTCTTGTTACCATTTTAATATGAGTGTTATCTGTTGTGCTTTATTTGCACTGCAATGTTTTTTGTAATGTTCTTTTGTTGTTCAGGAGAGCAAGATTAATGTAGGTGTGAGAGGCATATTCTGTGTAGTGCAGAAGTTAGAGCAAGGATGGTGGAAAAGGTTGTTGACCGCAGAAGGCAGACCTCCACATTATGTGAAAGTGGATTGGGATAAATGGGTAGATGAAATTGAAGACGAGGGTATGCACATGTTTAAACCATACTATGCTATTCTACTGAATTTTTGTAATGTAAATTATGAAAGACATTATATTTTTATGTATGAACAGATTGTCCCTTGTTTATCATTAGGTTTTGGAGGTGACCTGGAGTTTGGAGGGATGGATTTTTCGGTATGCAATGTGTTCATCTGATTCTAAGCTTGAACCCTCCTCTCTTTTAGGTGCTATTTGGTCTGATTGTTTTTATGGTGCAGAAATTTGACGGGATGGATAATGGTGCAATGGATGATGATTTTGAGGACAGCGACGGTGAAGGTAAGTTTGTGGTTGACAGCTGCATTTGAGATTTATGAATATGGTGTCTTAATCACTTCATTAGTAAAAAAGCATGTTTGATTTTAGAAGATATTGATGGCAATCAAACAAATTGTTGCATGCGCTTCGCACGTGTATAAATTATATAAATATGCCGGTATGTGCATTAAGATGGCTTTTTGTTTTAGGAGTACACTTGGAAAACTTTTATCGGTTTCGTCTGACATGTATGGTAGAGTTATATACAACGCCCTCCAATTAAAAGGGTGTATATAATTAAAAGAGGAAGAAACATAGGGCAGTGTTAGCCCCTCACTTAGTTTTAACTGTTTGTTGCAGAGTTTTAACTAACTGATTGTTGTTAGTGATTTCAGTAGTTGGGTTGGGAATTAAATAATTACATGTATAGTAAAAAAGATATCTCATTTTGTAATCTTAGAGATTGGAAGAGAGCCTTGAACTTGAAAAATATACAGCGATACGGCGTTGTTCTGGCCTAGCCCAATCTGTCACCACATTGGTACAAAAATGGGGACTAGTTTTTCTTTAGTAATAGAGCTATAAAACTAGGCCACAGTCTGTGGGTCAGTCTGGCTAATCATGTTTTCAGGCCGGGCCGGGCCCAAAAATTGTTAAATTTTATAATCCAGTCTATGTGAGCTGAACCTGTGGTAAGTCACACTCTTCGCGACATTCTCCTCTATAACACCACCCCTTTTGCGACACCCTCATATTTTCCTTTGAAGGAATTTCTATGCTGTGATCTCTTGGTCCCCGTACTCATAAGGTGCGCGTTGGATGTTGGTTTTTCCCCTCTATATAGTCTTGGAACCTATTATTTTGTCAACTCATCGTGTAGAAATGGTGTTTATGTGTGATGTTGCTAGCAAATTACATTTTTGCATCCTAAACTAATTGTAAGCGCTTTGGACTCTACTTAATTTATAAAGATACAACCAAAAAGGAAAAACAGAAAACATACTAGAAGCTCCATTAGTTCAGGAATTTTTTTTCTAATATTGATGATAATTATTTATCAAAGTATATATTTTGGTGATAAGATGATTGATTTGATTTTTTGTTATCATTTTTTTTTTTAATTTAGGGGGTTAGTTTGTTTAACCCACCAACTCGCGTGGGCTAGGTTGGATCAGTTTTGTTTTTGTTGAATTTTCTGTGAGCTGTCTCGCTTTGACCCATTGATAAGGTGGGCTAGGTTCAATGGACCTTACTGGTTCGTTTTCACAACTTTAACTAGTAATGCTTGAGTCTTCCACTTCTGTGATTTAGTTCTTATTAAAGACATTATAATCTACTTCTTGTTGGGGTGGCAACATGGTATTTTAATACACCTAATAATGTGTTTAAATGACAAAGTGTGATAAGGAAAACCAAACTGCAACCTATCTAATTTACAACTACTATAACAAAACTCACTATTTTAATGACGCAACAATGCGTCCATTAAATTGCCTCAATTTATAAAATTGGTATGTATTTGTTTGCCAATTGTACAGGGAAAGAACTGTCAGAGCCTGGAAAACAAGATATTAACAATGAAGCTTCTACTATTGAAGAACAAGATAGGGAGAAAGTTGCAGCTAGCACATAATAGCTTACTAATGTGCAGTGGTATTTTCGGTCTGATCTGAAAGTTGTTAAATGGAGGCATTGTTACTTATATTGCTCTTTTTTGTGTCTCCAAACATTAGTTCAATGCTCCTATGAATTGCTCTTTTTAGTAATTTAAATTCAGTGTTTATTTATGGACTAAAATCCTATTTTATTATTTGAGGGAAAAAATATTTTAAATTTTAGAGACTAAAACATAATTAATATTAATTTTATGATATAATTTTTATTTGAATTATATTTTAAGATAAAGTTTATATCAGGGTTTATATTTTAAAAGTAATCTTATTTTAATATATTGTGTTGATAAATAATATTTTATGAACTTATGCTATGCGTGGTAGATACCGGAAACGTAGTTTTCTTTGTTTGGTTAAAAGAATATAAAGGAATAATTTTAAAAATAGTGAATTTTAACTATATTATATCTCATTTATTTCTTCTATTTGTTTTTATCATTTTTTTCTCTTATTTTATTCTATATAAAATATTAAATGTTTAATTTTACTTCTTATTAATTTTTTAGAACTTATTTCTTTTCTTATTTTTTATTTCTTACCTCAAATTCAAAAAACTCTTACGATATATCTTGGTGTTTGGACTACCATTTTAACAATTTGCCTTACAATAAATAATAAATAAAACAATATTTTGTTTATTTCATGTGGGGGCATAAGTCATGTTAGATTATTTTTTTAAACAGAGTAACATTGTTAGTAGGCTGATTCTTACATGATCGAAAGACCTAAAACATTTCTCATGATTGTGGACCAAAATATTATTAGTAAATTTATTAAAACACGTGTTAAATTTTTGATAAAATAAATTTATCAGTGTTTCAAAACTTAATTTCAAAATAATTTAACTCAATCAAATAATAAATAAAATATAATCAAAGATTATTTTCTAGAAAAATAGAATTCACACATGCGATGAATTGTATAATTAAAAACATGTGTTTGTGTTTATATGTTAAAGACCTTTTTTTTTATAAAATTTTATTTTGCACTTTTCACGCTGTTTATTTATATACTTCCATAATTATTAAATTGCCACTCCTATACATTGACTTTTTAAATTTTAGCGCGTTTGTTTTAATGTATAATATTACACTCTCAAAAAATGACATTCTCAAATTTATTATATAAAAAATATAGTTCTGATGAACATATTTAGTTAACATTTTTTAATTTTACGATGAAAATTAAAACTTATTTACTTAAAAAAATACATATAGAACTATTGAAAAATAAAGTGGAGTTAAGTAATTATGGTAGAAAGTAACTTTCATTCTCATAAGAAAATCTCCTTTAACATTAAAAATATAAAATTGAATATTTTATATATCAAGAAATCAATACTATATTAACTTTTTTTTTATAATATATATATATATATATATATATATATAAATAAGTGTTTTCTATTTTTAATTTTTTATTAGATTCAATAAACAAGAAAAATTAGTTGAACAATGAGATATTGAATCATTAAAGAAGTAATGGTAGTGTGTTAAATTTAAAAGTTATAATAGATTGAAAGAATGAATCTAGAGGAAAAATATCAATAATTGTAAAGAATTAGTGTGATAATTAATAAAAAGGTATATTATGAAGATATAAAAGTCATCAGTAGGTAATATTGAAAGAAGAAGATTTGGTAGAGATGACAAAATGGGTTAATCCGTCCCATTTTGGCCCGGCCCATAAAAAATGGAACGGGGTGAACTGACTCGCTATAGTTATGACAGGTGTAGACCTTGGTCCGCTTCGTCAAAGGGCGGGTTGACAACTTGACCCATCATAATAAAAAAAATATTTTTTTTAAATTGAAATTTTCAATAACTTTGATAATAAGATTATCATATGTTTGTCAATAATTTAACATATATATTTCAAGTTAATAATATAAATCAATACATTATTTTAAGAAATTATAATTTAGAACAATAATCAAATTAATATAATAATAAATATTAAAAAATGTATATAAATAAAGTCAAAACTTGTAAAATTTATAATTTTTATATTGAAAAGTTCAAGTACCTATATGTTTTTTATTTGATAAAACTTCACACTCGTTCTCATCTTGAGTAATTCTTACACCTTTAATTCAAGTCATAAGAATAAGAATAATCATTACTTGGAATAAACAAGGAAGAGATGATGGACAATAAGGAGAATATGAGAGAACAACTTGTGTTAGAGTAAGGAAAATGTTTCCTATAATGAGTGAGAGTAAAACTTTTTAAATTCTCTTTTTACCATTTTTAACTTTAAATATTATTTTATAATTAAATGTATTACGATAAAAATATTTTTTTATTAATTAGGCAGATCATAAGTCGGCTTGGCCCGACCGTAAAAAATGGAACGGGTTGAACTGACTCGCTATAGTTATGACGGGTGTAGACCTTGGTTCGCTTCGTCAAAGGGCGGGTTGACGACTTGACCCACCATAATAAAAAAAATATTTTTTTTAAATTGAAATTTTCAATAACTTTGATAATAAGATTATCATATGTTTGTCAATAATTTAACATATATATTTCAAGTTAATAATATAAATCAATACATTATTTTAAGAAATTATAATTTAGAACAATAATCAAATTAATATAATAATAAATATTAACAAATGTATATAAATAACGTCAAAACTTGTAAAATTTATAATTTTTATATTGAAAAGTTCAAGTACCTATATGTTTTTTATTTGATAAAACTTCACACTATTCTCATCTTGAGTAATTCTTACACCTTTAATTCAAGTCATAAGGATAAGAATAATCAGTACTTGGAATAAACAAGGAAGAGATGATGGACAATAAGGAGAATATGAGAGAACAACTTGTGTTAGAGTAAGGAAAATGTTTCCTATAATGAGTGAGAGTAAAACTTTTTAAATTCTCTTTTTACCATTTTTAACTTTAAATATTATTTTATGATTAAATGTATTACGATAAAAATATTTTTTTATTAATTAGGCGGATCGCAAGTCGGCTTGGCCCGACCGTAAAAAATGGAACGGGTTGAACCGACTCGCTATAGTTATGACGGGTGTAGACCTTGGTCCGCTTCGTCAAAGGGCGGGTTGATGACTTGACCCACCATAATAAAAAAAATATATATTTTTTTAAAATTGAAATTTTCAATAACTTTGATAATAAGATTATCATATGTTTGTCAATAATTTAACATATATATTTCAAGTTAATAATATAAATCAATACATTATTTTAAGAAATTATAATTTAGAACAATAATCAAATTAATATAATAATAAATATTAACAAATGTATATAAATAACGTCAAAACTTGTAAAATTTATAATTTTTATATTGAAAAGTTCAAGTACCTATATGTTTTTTATTTGATAAAACTTCACACTGTTCTCATCTTGAGTAATTCTTACACCTTTAATTCAAGTCATAAGGATAAGAATAATCAGTATTTAGAATAAACAAGGAAGAGATGATGGACATTTTGCTTCCCCCTCGAAGACCCCTAAAAACGCCCGAGGTGTCTTTTCCGGGAGAGAAAGGGAACAGTGGCGACATTATGGAAAATGGTCACCAAATTGAGAAGGTCCTTTTGAAATTGTGAACATGTTGTTTAATAATGCATGTATTATAATTAGTTGTTATAATGGTCAAACAAAATTCTCAATCAATGCCAAATAATTAAAATCATTCAAAACTTATCATGTATAAAGAAAATTTTGATTAAATTGAAATTAGGGAAAATGTGCATATACATAGGAAACTAAGATACAATTTGAATTTAAGAGCTATGTTCTGATCGAAGTTTTTCGAATTTGGAAAGTCTAGTCGCTCATGCATTCGATATCGAAACTTTCTGATATGTGATGTATGCTAGCTTGAACATATCATTGCGAAGACTTATTGCAAGGCACTTGGAGGTAGTAGCAAACTAAAGGATTCTACTTCAACAGTGGATTTAGAGTGGAAAGTTCAAGAATTTAGCTTCAAAAGCTTTGATTTGTTGTTGAATATCGAGTAGATTAAGCTTAAGTACTACACACTTATTTAGTTAAGTGGCAGATTTGGATTGATAATTTTTTAGCCCTTCGAATTTGGATTTGTTTGAGTTCAATGACTTAACCTTTGTAGCACGGGAAAACTCGATTTCCTCAAAGCTCAACTTTCATTGAATAAATTGGTAACAGTAGAAACTTCTTCGTCGAATCTTTGAGGAAGTTGTTCAAGCGGGATTGCTTCAATTTTATATAGAATCTCTTGAAGCTCTCATGTATTTTATGTGGCTTCTCGATGATGGTTTCAAGAGATGAAGAATATATGCAGGATCTAAATTTTTTAACTAAATTCAACACATCAGAGCCAAATGAAGGAGCAAATGAAGATCTTGCTGTAGTCTAAAATACCTCACCATGTGTTTTCATAAGATCTAAGATGTTGAATGGATCCTTTTCGATTTCTCCCATGAAGATATCCTGGTTCTTTGTAAAAGCTTTAGATGTAGGATCCATTATGGGAAGATCAATAGTTTGGGGAGTAAGATCAGTTGCGGATGGAGTTGATCAAGAGATTATACAATAGTACAGGTGAAAGGTATTAGATAATGGAAAGTTATAGTTTGATTATGGAATAATTTGTGGCATATATGAGAAATAGAATATGGTATTTCTTTTTAATGGGTACCTAAAATAATTGGTTCTGGTTGTAGTTCAATTGAAGTAGATGTACTATGGACAATATATGTTTCCTGTTTTACATCGAGTAATCAAGTTAGAATATAGAAACTCGAAAGTTGATTAAGTGAAACAGTAAATACCATACCTTGTTTGGAGAAATTGGATGTGGTGACTTGATGGATACTTCAACTACGAATTCTAGGTTATTTGAGATGTTGGTCGAAGTCTCTTTCTGTGAAAATCAGGATAATCATAGTATGTATCAAATTATGTGTGTAGAACAAAGCTCGAAAAGTTTAGAAGCTATACAAATACCAACCTGGGCTTTATTTTGGATCCGATGAGTAAGTGAGACGTTATCATCATCATCAGAGTCTGACTCTATGATGATTGATGTTGTAAGGGGAATGTTAGTGGCAGAAGGTGCAAAGACCTAAAGTGGTAAGTAAATACTTATAATCAAAGAATATTGTTAAAAGTAAAGAAATGATTGTTACCTATAAAAATGGAGTTGGAGTAGGAATTGAAGATGTTGTTTTCGATTTTGATTTTTTCTATGGTAAATAAAAAGTAATTAGGATGAATCAGACAAATATAAGAAAAATGAATAATCGAGAAAATCATTAATCGAGAATGTGATTGAATAATAGGAAAATAAATCGAAAACATACTGGGTGAGGCGCATGGCCTTTTTCTTTCCTTTTCTTTGGGATTTTGGGGGAAGTAGGAGCTTCGATTGACTCAGGTTTTTATTCTTCCGGTTTAACAATTTGGATGGAAGAGGAAACTATGAAAAAAAAAACATATATAAGTATTTTGATAATGGAAGTTAGAAGTTAAAATAAAACTTGGACAATAAAATCTCACCAAAGAGTGTGTCAGTCAAGATGGATACATGATTGATGTGAGTAAGTCAATAGGGTAAAGTTGAATTAGGTAAATGAAGATATGGGTAGTAGGATAGCTTGGATACAGTAATGACTTTATTGGGTTATTTTTTATGTAATAATTTGTGGTGTGATCTAAGCTCACCAACCCATTTAGGATGTGTCAAAGGTTTGAAAAATCTAAAAGGAGCATAAGGGAAGGTTGGTAGATTAATTGGGCAAAATCTCTCTAAAGGAGTTCTACCTAAAGGGTTTATAATTTTTCTGGCCTCTTGATTTTGTCGAACTTTATCTCTTAAATAATAAACTACACTCTTAAAGGTAAATTCTAATCGAAGAGGATCATAACATTCTTGATAATAATTCTCAAATGTAGTAATTTGGAGATAGTGCTCGTATTTACCTTTTTGAGCCTTTGTCTTGTCCTACGTAGGAAATTTGGGATGAAAAGTCATTCGAGACTTCAAAAGAGTAAAAATCAATTGCAAAAGGGTTTCTCAAAGGGTTGAATCATTATAAGTGACACCTCTAGGAATGAGTTTTTGAAATCGTGTGATAAGGGGTGCTTGGTTGAGCTCGAATTGGCGTGAGAAATGTTAGGGATCTGTTGAATTATTGGCAAGCGTACCAAAATTATCAATCGCAGTATAGTATTTCGATTAAATAAAAGTTGATCCCACGAGGAACGATTTCAATGGAAATTCTCAATTTTATGCTTACTAAGTAGATTAAGACAGAATGAGTTTTGCATAAAGAGTTGAATTGAAATTAAATGACAAAGAACTGTAAATTGTTGAGAAAAGATCAATTAAAGGCACTTAGGATTGGTTTTCCTTCCTTATCCCTCTTTTGTAATGGTTATGTCACTTAAGAACGTCAATTAACCTAACAATGTTGATGTCACCTACTCAAATCATCCATGTTGATTCCTCACACATGAAATTCATAAGAAAACCTAATAAATGTTGATTCCTCACACAATTAAGAGATTTTCCAGCATTAGGTTTAGGGTGTTAAGAACTTCATACATTCATTCCATTCCTGGCAATTAATGTAACAAATATTCTTACCGTGATCTAGGGTTCAAGATATATTTTCCAATCATACCTCAAACATCAAGAATAAATCATTCCAAAACACAAATGATAAGAATAACAACATCAAAACATAAATTAATATCTCAAAATATCACAATGATACAAAAGAGTTCAAAGGAAGTGCACCCAATCCCAAGAGAATGAAGTTAGTCACTCATGTTGGCCATTACAATGCTCTAAATGTGGAAGAAGTGAAGAATTAAGGAAGATTGGATGAAACCTTTGCAGTAGTCGTGCCTCTTCTTCTCCAAATCTGCTTGTTTCTGTCAAAACACATCTTCTCTTTTTATAGGAAAATTTTGGGCTTCGCGTCTTTCGCTCGAGCGAGAACTTTCGCTCAAGCGAAAGTTGCTTGTTTTCGCTCAAGCGACAAAATGCTTGCTTGAGCGAGTAAACTCCAGAGAAGAATAACTAACATTCGCTCAAGCGAATCTTGTGTCGCTTGAGTAATTGACTTCCAGAGAAGAATAACTGATATTCGCTCAAGCGAGAGTCCATCCCGCTTGAGCGACTTCCATGCTGAAAATCTTCTTCCTTCTTCCAGCTTTACTCCAATTATGCTGACAATTATGCTCCTTACTCTTGTATCAAGGTATTCTCGAATTCATTCTACATTGGGAGAAAAATAGATTAGAATTAGCATAAGTTAAGTGGTTTCATAACAATTAAAGGCATAATTATATCAACTTTTTACCACTTAACAGGATCATATGGAAAAAATTGGAAGTCTTTCATTTGGAATCCAGCGACAAATATGTCCCAACTTAAGAAACCATTTCAAATTTTGATAAGTTCAGCTTGTAGTCTTGGGTAGTCTTGAGGAGTGCTGCCTATTTTGGAAAATGGAGCTAGAATGTTGTCAAATTTTGTGCATGCTAGCAAGAATTTGAGATAAGAATTCTGAAACATAAGGTTCGGTTTGAAGTGTCTAGGATGACAGGTGGCTAAATGGATGCCCTCTAAAGGGTATGAAGGGAAAAAGACTTGATGTTATTGAAGGGTGCGGAAGTCTTGATTCGTAAATGGTTGTTAACCATAATTGAATGAACCATAGTGGACCAGAGAGGTTACCACCAAGTCGATTGTATTGAAGGGCATTCTCTAAGAGTGGTATATACATGGGCAAGAAGCAGCTTTGCCAAGCAGATGGTAAGGGTTCCATGATGTAGTAAGAAGACTAAATTATAATAGTGGGAAGAAATTTGGATTGATCGGGGGCAGAAGACATGTGTACACAACCAAGACACAAGAAAAGCTACATGTTCTTTGTTAGAGACTTCGATGGAAGGGTCGTCGACAAAGTGCTCTTGGAGGAAATGACCGTATGCTTTCCTATTTTAGCGAATTTTTGACTCGATCGTTTTATCCACCAGAAAAGCATTGATGTAGTATTTCTCCCTAATAGGTTTAAGACCCGTAATAGCAGCCACATCGAGCAAAGTTGGAGAAATAAGGCCATAAGGGAGTTCGATGACGTTGAGATTTTAATTCCAAAGTTGGACTACTAGGAGAAACATTAACATATCAAAATGACCCATGTCAAAATGAGAGAGATAAAGAAGGTCATAAATACCAATCCTTCTCCAATGGTTCTTAAAACTAGCTTCAACCCTATCAAGCCATTTAATGTAAGAGGGTTTCTTCTGAGGTGGTCTGGAGTGATATACTTTCGAAGTTTGGGAAAGAAAGTCTACTCTAAAATTTTCAGATTATTGTTAAAGAATGAAATTGTCTTTGCTATTTGAAAGGAAATCTTTTGGGTGGTCGGAGTTTTGGATTAATGGTTCTCCAAAAGTAAGTGAAACAAAACCAATTGAGTATGAGATTAATACCTATGTGGAGTAAATTTTTTTGGATTCCTCTAATAAACCAAGAACAGGTGCGAAGGTTTTTTTGTTTAGTTCAACGAATTGAGTATTAATAAGTTAAACAGTGGAAGTTCGGGAAGTTGCAGATGATGAAGCCATTTGAAGGGAAGATATAAGTCGAGATTCAAGTACGATATAGGTAAGATGAGAGTGAAGCAGTGAAGAATATTATGAGAAACAATTTGCAAAGTAGGGTAATGTGTGAGGATGAGGAAGATGGATAATTTTTAATGTTGAAAGAAGAAATTCTTTTCCTAGAAACCTAGTAATGTGATGGGCTTGGTATGGGCCCATATCCAATAAATCAAATATTAAAAATAAATTTAGACTAATGACGGGTGAAGGAGTGACGATACAAACAGTAACATTTATTACGAGAATTTTGTATTTATAAGGGAAATGAAATGTAATGATGGAAATATGGGATGAAACAACTTCTGAATAAAGTAATGATGAAACGTTTGAAGTTAATATCAAAGATAAGAGAATATGTATATTCATCGAGATTTCTATAATATTCTCTTAGAGAGAATTTTATTAAATCTAATAATTACAAATAGATCAAAAGAATGAATCTAGAGAGAAGACATCGATAGTTGTAAAGAATAAATGTGGTAATCAATAAAAGGTATAGTATGAAGATAGAAAAGTCATGAGTAGGTATTATCGAAAGAAGAGGATTTGGGGGATATTAAAGAAGTCAGAGTATCATTAATTAAGAATCAATGATTTAAAAAGTGAAAATGCCAAAATGTATCGAAGAGATAGAATATTGAGAGGGGCTATGTTAGAAGATCTTCAAGTGGTGTACCAAGAGATTTATGGAAATGGTTATGATCCAATTATTTGACATGTATAACTACAAGTGATAGGTATCAACAAAGTGGAGTGAAGGAAAACAATTATAAAAAAATAATCATCCGAAGATTCTAGTTAATGGTTTTACTTTATAATTTTATTATTAATTTTTCTTACTTTACGTCACCTTGACAGTTACATTGAAAGATATATATATAGGATAAACTCAATATAACAAGGGTGATTGCCAAATTGTACGAAGAAACTTACATTCTGAAAAATGTTAAGAACTGAGAACAAATATTTTCAATGGAGTTTTTCATAATTTGGATAATCACTTTTGTTGATTTCCTTTATCAATTTCTATTTTATCCTTAGTAATAAGTTAGATTTATTCTTCTTTGTCATTTATTTTTTTTCTTGGATATTTACTTTTCAATAATTTACTTTTATTGTTTTTTACTATTCTTGCAATTTACTTTAAATATTTTAAATTATACTAAATATAAAAATTAAATGTGAATGATCTTTTATTGAAATATATTATGTATTAAATTTTAGATAATATTAAAAATCCACATAGTATTTAGTATTTAAGTGATTTATCACGTAAATTTGTATAATTAAATTTAATTAAATCCAATAACGAATCATTTAATAAAGTTAATCTTTATTAAGTCATAATAACTCTAGGCTCAATTAACCTTTTTTCCTTCTCAACCAACATTAGATTAAAGAGTGTATAAAAATAAAGTTTGGTCTAACCAAAGCAACCTCTTGCACTAGGATCTCAAGCGCTGACTTAACAAGCCACTTTCGTTATTTTATATTTTGAAAATAAAGAAGATGGATTGAGAAGAAAGCTAGGACACCCATCCATCGAAGAACTTCCTCCTTGGCTTCAATCTCCATCACATCTTCATCCTTTTGTTTGCATGTTATTCAAAATCATGATTAGGGTTAGATGTAATTACTAAACTCTGTTATATTTTGATTATATTTATATATAGTCTCCATTCTTGTTTTAAATTTATATTTATTGATCGTTGTGATCAACCATAAATTACTTATATTTGTAAGAGATTGAAAAAATCTTTATAAATTCTTGATATAAGATAAGACAAGTAATAGATCATTTCTCAGAGAACAAATAATGAGTTATTGATTATATTTAAAACCTTGAATTTAATGTAAATTTATCCTATTATGTTGAAAAAGAATTGTAACTCAATAAGAAATATTTAAGATATATTCTAATGGATTGAATTATAATTATTTATAATAATGATTGATAATAATAATAAAAAATAAGAAATTTATTTAATGGACTTAAAAGACCAAGAAAATAAGGTGGTAAAGTTTAATCTCAATAATATCCATTTATACATTTTTAACTATTCTAGTTTTATTCCGTTTAAAAATAGCAAATTGTGTTTATTTAGTTTTACTGTTGCTTTTAAAATTTAAATTATCAAATTATATTTCTTTCAATTTAAATTTAATGGACTGAAGTTGGTGTAGTTTTTAGTATTAATAAATCTTTTTAAATTGACACTCTTACTCATTTTAGCACAAGACGAATGGTTATATTTTTTGTTTACTTCCATACAGTACTAGATTTCATAATTTATTGTCGTTGAAACTAAAAATAGCATTGCTTTGGGTCTTATTCGCTTTCATAGTGATCTTCCTACACGTTAAGGTAAAGAAAATTACATATATTAAGAAAATTAGTTAATTAACTAATTATATTACATATTAACTCAATCATTAGTTAAAATTATAATATTTTAGAAAAATATCATTGAATGATATAAAAAATAGTTAAATTTATTTATAGTTAATAAAAATGTAGTACATTAAAATATCTATTTTTTTATTAAAAACGTATGAATTTAAATTTAAATGATAAAATGAACAAGGCCAATTATGGTGGCATCGTGGTTAAGTCCTATCAAATCGATCGATCAATATTGATTTCAGGAAAAATTGTGCGGAATGGGTTTATCACTTCATAAGAATAATGAAGTGTTTGTTTTTGTAAGGATGGTGGAACCTCTTGTGGATTTTTAAAGATGTTGGAACCAGAAAACATTTATAGAAAGGAAAATGATATTTGAAAACCCAAATTCATACAGCTTATCTAAACCACTCTATTTTAGTATTATAATAATAATTTTAAATCATTTTTATTAAATCATTCGATAGATTATTATATTAATAAAAATGAATTATTTGAAGAGTTACATATAAGTAAAGCCTTGGCTGGATCATGAAGCTTAAGAGAACTCGGACATTGCTACTTATGACTCCATTGCTTCCATTTTTCTATTACAAATATACTCCAAACCATAGTTAACTTTTTTCCACAAAATTACGCAGAAAGAAATTTCCATTTATTTAAAGGCAAAGATCAGCAGTGTAAACTGCGAAGGGCTTGTGAGAAAAACTTGTTCTGACATTTTAGTGGCGAGAATTAGGGCTAGTTTGGTTCAAGCATTTTAGTTAATAATTGAGGAATGAAATGGAATAAGACTAGGTTCCATTATTTGGGTAGTTTAGATTAGGATTGAATGAAACCTAATGGACTGTTGTATTCCATTCCATCCATCGAGTACCTCTTTCCTTCCCCTCCAATCTGGGAGTACGGGATGAAACTAACCTTTTCATCTATTCAATGTAGTTTTATTTCACTTCATTTCGTCATTTGTTCAATTTGATTTCATTTTACCCATCAATAATATCTAAAGGATTACAAACACACAAGTTTTGAACAGGAAGGCATTAAAAACGATGTTTGCGTTAGAAGCTTTGGTGAGGCTATAATATCACCAATTTTGTGGCTATAAATGCAGGAAAACAACTGGAAACCTAGAATTAAATAATGCACAGGACACAAACCACAGGCAGTAAATGTTCCGAATGGGCACCATTGCCTCTAAAAGCAGCAACTGGTCCATCTCTAGTTCCATATCAGTACCCAAATTAACCCCTGCCTCGCCCTGCACCTACAACAAGAAAAAGCATTGGATGTGATTCACAGTATCTAAGTGACAAAATGTGTTGGATGGGATGGTATAGATAGATGAAGATGAAAATGAAAAAAGTGACCTAAAGATGAAGAAGCACATTAAATCCTTGTTTGGGGGAGAATTTTAAGAACAAGAAGGGAACTTCTGATTTAATTGAAGGTAACCATTAAATATAAAGTAATGCCCGTAGGTCTTTGATATAAAATTACAACATGGGCTATATTAGAATTTAGAACTTTAAGTTATTGACTTGTAACAACCTCTCTGAAATATAAAACCCAAACAACCAAATTCTTTTTCCATAAACATCCAGTAAGATACTCCAAGCTCCTTAAAAAATCATTTACTTTTTACATTGAAAAAAATGTTTGCTCCATCAGCAGATCATCAAAGAGAAAATAAAAGCACAAAAGCACTAAAGCAAGAACATATGTCAAGGTGAATTTGAGGGATAGAAAATTAAAATCAAAACAAAGAACAATTGGTATTTATGCATACTTGCATTTGAAAATGTTGTAAGGAATGATTTACCTCTGTTTCCACCTGGCTTTCCACCTGGACCACCCCTACCTCGACCTCCTCCTTGTCCTTTTGGTCCACCTTCATCAAGGCCACGCCCAATTCCTTTTGTTTGACGTCCTCCAGGACCATCTTCCCTACCTCTTCCCCTTCCACGTCCCACACCAGGGGGTTTGCGATCTGAAAAAAAAAAGGCCACATCAATCGCAGAACTTTCTAGTTTTTTGTTAATTGAAAAAGTAATTTTAAGTACAACACCAAATTGTAGTGATGAAACATTTGTTCACTGATTTATAAAAGAAACAAGAGTACTCTGAAACTGTTAGGTTTAAGCATTAAACCATATGCATCTTAGATATAATCAACACCAAAAACACTATCAGCCCTGAGGTAATTCATAACCACTAACCATTTTTTGAATTGCGTGTGTTTTGGGGTTGATGAAATTAAATGGTAATTTGGAATGTACAAGTGAAGAAAATTAACATGTGTGTATTTGTAATGCTTGTAATCGTGAAAACCTTAACAGCTACTGCAATTTAAAACCTTGATGATAAGCATACCAGCATGTCTTTTTCACAAACTCATAGATCACCTAGTCAATTTAAATATCAATATGAACATGCAGATATTTGTAAAAAATAAGGCTTACCAGCACGGCTCTTAGTTTCCTCCTGGACTTTGTCAATAACCTAAATCAACAAAGCAATGAAGCTTGATTAGTGGATAGATGTAACTTGTAATCATGGCTAAGAGCTTAAGACGTTCACTAACTAATTCTGAACCTGATTCACTGAAAGAGCAAAAACAAAAATGACTGAAGCACCCCAGCATACCTCATCAGGAACCCGAAGGTACTTAATGGTATTGCCACGAATGTAGCACTCAGGCATACGCCAAAATCTATCTCCATCCTACGTTACCAATTTCAACGAATCATTGTAAGGTGCAACAGACATTCACGTATGACAAAATGAAAACTGATAATGAAAGAAAAGAGGGCTATGAAAAGAAGAATACTTTAGAGGTGCAGATGACTTCTCTGAGATGGATGTTCATCCATGTATCACAATTGACCAAATGGCCATTATAAGTCTCCCCATTTTTCAGTTCCACAAGCTGTTACAATATGTCACAAGTTACAAATCAAACAGTATTAAAACAAGCTTTAATAACCCTAAAAATAAAGGGTAAAATACAAACAAGGGGTATAACTAACCATTGGGTGACCTTGGGCAGTCTTGAGAAGGGAAAGGGGCAGCTGCAGCAAAGAGCGAATAGTGAGAGAATGCAACCCCAATAGTTACCAATTGGGAATCGGTGTGCATGATTACAGACTAGGGGAGTTGAATCCTATTGGGTTTTAGGTTAAAAATAATGTGTCTGGGAAAAAAGGAATGAACTTGAAGAGATCTAGGTACCCATTCATTGTGATGGTGGTGAAAGGAAGAAACTCAGAGAGAAAATTACCATGGCGGAAACGGTTGCTGAAGGTGGTTGTTTCGTGACTTGTTCTGATTTCTCTGCGATTTCACACAAAATTACGAATCAGTGCGCTCTCTATTATTTCTGTTCCTATTCAATATTTGGCGACTCCACTCTTGAGCGCGTTAATTTACTTATACTCTCTCTTTAATTCCTATAATATCTATTTTTTTATATTTATTTTGTTCTTTTATCATAAAAGATACTATCTTTTTCTATATTTATTTTGATCTTTTATATTAAAATATATTATTTTTTAATATTTATCTTAAATTTCCAAAACATAATTAATGATAGAAGAAAACAATTTTTTTATATAATTAATATTTTTTTAAAATTTCCAAAATAGCATATCCCCAACATTATTTACCCAATCAACACTCTTTAATGTGCTAATTCAAAATTTGGTTATTGGGAAGTCGAATTTTAAATTGATTTTTTAATTTTTTTTATAGATTTAAAAATTGTTATTTTTTATTATTTTTATAATTATAATATTTTTAAGTTTAGGATAATAATTATAATTATAATTATTTACAATAAAGTTCGAAATCCTTCGTTTCAAAGATGGACAAGGTTTCATTAGGCCCCTAATAGTATTTTCTAGGCTTCATTTAAGAAACACAAAGGTTTTTATTTTTAGAAAATAAAAATTAGAAATTTTGTCGAAGCTCAAGACGGCAGTCTCGGATCCGGACGGCCATCCCACCTAGTCGATTAGCTCGAGACGGTCGTCCCATATTATTTTTTAGTCTAGGACGGTCGTCTCAAATCCCAGACGGTCGTCCCAAGGTATTTTACCAAGCGAGATGGTCGTCCCAAAATCCCAAACGGTCGTCCCAACTGATCAAAGTTTGGGACGGCCATCCCACCTCCTTGGTGAGCAAGCCTATAAATAGGACATCGATTCTCATTGTTTGACACACATTTTCACACTCTTTCACACATTCTCACACCTAGAGACGTTCCTAGACGCATCTAGGCACCGAGTAGTCTTTTTGTTAGTCCATTTGGGCAAAAATCGGTTAAGGAAATCTCCTTTTGAGACATCCGACTCTCGATAGTTTAATAATTTTATTGTTCGAGGGAGGAGTACTCGTGTAGTGAGAGGGGACTGCCAAAAAGCGTCCTTGAAGTTTAAATATTTATAAAAACTCGCTTCGGAGGTTCTTCTTAATCCTTTACTCTGTTATCGCTTTCCTTTGTGTGCATTAGAAATTAGGGTCATGTAGATATTTAAATAAATACTGCAAATAAATAAATAGGGTAAAAACATAATTTTTAGATCTTTATTTTCTGAATTAGTCCATCATAGGGAACCCGAAAGGGGCGTTGTGGGGGTGCTAACACCTTCCCCACACGTAACTAACTCCCTTACTCAACTCTGGTTATAATGGCCAAAGTTGGTTTTCTTAACCAATGTCTTCTTTTTAATCCTTTCTCAATGTTTATGGTTAAAACATTGGTGGTAACTCCATAGAACCCCTTTTGTGAAAACCTCACTTTTAAGGATAGTTTGGTTAAAGAGCATCCTAAAAGTGATGACCATTTATTTTACGAAAATGCGAGATCGAACCATCGCGTCGCGATCGCACACACCTTTCGTTCCCCCCTCATGGGGGACGGCGGCGACAGATGACGACTCCACTGGGGAAGCCTAAAGAGTTGATCCCATTTAATGATAGATTAATTCAAAAGAAAATAAAAGATTTGAAATTACGCGTTTACCCTTTCTTGTATGTATAACATGCTTTATTTGTATGGCTTTAATAACTGTTGTATGGTTATTTTCCACAATTGTTTGAAATAAAAACTATACACAATCATTGCACACAACAGTCCCTCGATATCCGGGGGCATGAGCAATAAATCTTAGGGAGTGGGTGGCATGTACGACTAACCGTGGTAATGACCTTAGTGTCAGTATGACGTTGTCGGAAACCACCACTCAAGGTGATAACCCTCCTCTCTCAGTCTGCAGGACGTCGACACGGCTTTGAGCCACATAAGGTTTAAGGGCTGAGAGACCGTGGGAACCCTATAATGGGGGGCACCTTGGGGACCTGGGCTTGGTGAGGACAGTTAGAACCTACCCTTACTATGCACTTTTCTACAGGATACCCCTACCTCGTGATTTAACGTCGTCACTCTGTTCGCGAATGAGTGAATTGTTTAAGCATATGGTTGTTGCATTTGTTTGATTGCATTAGCGTAGACTGATCATACAATAGCCAAAATAAATAAAAATTCTTAAAATATAAAATATATAAAAATAATAATAATAATAATAATAATAATAATAATAATAATAATAATAATAATAATAGATGTCTAACTCCTGCTCGCAGATCCAAGCATTTCAAAATCTTATTTTGAACTTTTCTTACTATAACCGACTTTATCTCGAATAGTCTTCATTTAAGCTATCCTGGTTTCAGGTTCTTTGAAAGCTAAGTAGTCACGTTGACTAACAGAAGAGATAAGGAGTTATAAAAACAAACAAACAAAATAAAATATAATAAAAGATTTTGACAAAGTCAAATCATTCATATCATTATCATTTCAGGAGTGGTAAAAATAAGAGAGAAAATAAATACATAAGGAAAGTGTGCATACACATCATCCTAATAAAGTCTCCCATGCATAAACACATTCATTCTAAGGGCACTAAATATCCTTAGACAAAGACAAAAGAGACCTAAGTGCGTTTAAAACCTTCGTCATACTTATCAATCTCTGACAAGGAAGGAACAAGTGTGCTAAGGTGTGGTAACCTTCGTTACACTTGTCAATCTATGATGGGGAAGGAACCATTACACCGAGGTGGGTATGGTGCTCCGTGAAGCATAAGTTTTAAGGAGGATACCAAAGTCATTGTCTTAAGGCATATCCATCCCACACTAATAATTCATTTCAAATAAAAACTTTTAATTCATGTGCATTATAGAAAGTGGCTGGTCTTCTTCCTATCGTCACCCACGCGTAAAAAGCTAAGAGGATGGATCAGTTGGAGGAACAAAACCGCAAGCTCATCATTGAGCTTAATTCCATGAAGGAGTAGATGGTGCAGTTAATGGAGTTGATGCACCAACAATGCCTCCACAAAGAGGGTCCTCATAGTGATCATGCCTCTCATCACGAGGAAGAGGGGGAACCCCGTCCATGAGCATGAACAGGGAGTTCATGTGTAGCCCGACAGAAGGGCAGTGTTCATCTAGCCCCCCGAGGTCTCCAAGCAACAAATTTCTGCCCTGGAGGAGAGATTGAGGCTCATGGAAGGACACAACTTTGATGTGAAAAAGGCGGCGACATGTACCTCGTCAAGAATATCCATTTTCCTCCCAAATTCAAGGTTCCAGATTTTCCCAAGTACATGGGAATGACTTGTCCCAAGAGCCATCTTATAATGTATTGTCGTAAGATGGCTCCATATGTCGATAACGAGGAACTCCTGATCTACTGTTTTCAGGAAAGCTTGGCTGATTCGGCCTTGAACTGGTATATGCAATTGGAAGGGGAACAAGTCCAAACCTGGAAATAGCTGACAGACGCCTTCCTTCGTCGCTACAAGTACAACATTGACCTAACTCCAGATAGGTCAGATCTACAAGCTTTGAGCAGGAGAGGAAACAAATCCTTCAAGGCGTATGCTCAACGTTGGAGGGAGTTGGCCGCCTAAGTGGAGTCCTTGCTGTCGGATAAGGAAACCATATCCCTGTTCATCAATTCGTTGACGGGTCCCTATTATGATAAGATGATAGGGAACATGTTGACCCTTTTTGCGAATGTGGTAACCATCGGCAAGAGAGTGGAGCAAGGACTGAAGAGCGGAAGGATTGCGCAACCTTCCTCATCTAGTGCGTCATTCAAGAAGCCCTTTGGTAAGAAGAATACGGGAAGCGTGAAAAGCGACTGTCGTCATAAAAAGCGGTCGGAACGACGCGATGGTTTTGATGACTCGCGTTTTTTTTTTTAAATGTGATCCTTGATCTTAGGATGTCCGATAATCGAACTACCCTTAAGAACAAGATTTTCGTAAATGGGTTCTGGAGTCGTCACCAATGTTTTTACCATAAATATTGGAAAAGGAAAATAAAAGAAGACGTTGGTTTAAGAAAAATCAACTTTGACCATTATAACTAGAGTTGGGTAAGGGAGTTAGTTATGTGTGGGGAAGGTATTAGCACCCCACAACGCCCTTTTTGGGTTCTCTATGATGGAATAATATTAAAATAAAGACAATAAAATTATGCTTCTACCCTATTTATTCATTGTAGTATTTAAATAGCTATCTACATGGCCCTAATATCTAATGCATACAAGGAAAGCAGTAAAAGAGAAGAGATATGAAGAAGAACCTCCGAAGCGAGCTTTTATAAATCTTAAACTAGATGATGCTTTTTGGCAGTCCCCGCACTCTACAAAGATACTCCTCCCTCGAATAAAAATAATAACTAAACTCCTCGAGTGTCAAAAAAATCACTCGTACTCTGGATTAATACTCAAAGTTGCTTAGAAGTCCCAAAAAATAGGTCATCGGAGCATAGGAGAGTATGTGGTGTGTCCCAATGAGCTGAAATGAGCCCCTATTTATACAAATCACATCAGGCAGGCCGGGATAGCCGTCTGGGGATTGTCAAGTGGCACAGTTGTTTGGAAAAATGGGACGGTCATCCCGGGCTCAAGGAAAAGTGGGACGACCATCTGGGAAAATGGGACAGTCGTCCCGGGCTCAAGAAAAGGTGGGACAGTTGTCTGGGAAAGTGGAATGGTCGTTCCAAGGTTCACTGAAGGTGGGACCACCGTCTGGGAAAGTGGGACGGCCGTCCCAACCTAAATGGCAAGTGGGACGACCGTCTGGAGATGTGGGACGGTCGTCCCAGTTTTCTGAATTTTCTAAAAATTTTATTTTTCTCATAAAACCCTCATTATCCTAAATGGAACATACAAAATGCTATTAGGGGCCTAATGAATCCTTGACCATCTTCGAAATGGAGGATTTCTGAACTTGTTGTGAGGTCGGGCAAGGTTAGGGGTCTACAGTTGTCCCCCTTTCACCTGATTGACCGATTACTGGCTAATGTACCATGAGACTGATTGGAGGGTGAAGGAGTTAACCTCTTGCCCGGTTTTCCTTTGGATTCTCCTTTGACACAATAGCTGACCTTCTGGATGATGAATTGTGAATGTCTTCTTAATGGTTGACCATAGGGTGTTCCCTTCGACCCTGTGGTGATGAGTACGAACCCCCACCTAGTTTGAGTCTTCTTTTGCAAGACTTGTCCTTCGGATGCTCCTTTGGTGTGGTAGCTGACCCTTTGGATGGTTAGTGTATATAGACTTTTGTCTTCAGGATGCTCTCATGCTGTGGAAGCTGACCTTTCAGACCAAGAATGTGAACCTCCAAGATGCTCTTTCGATGCGATAACTAACTTTGTGGTCAATGAGTATGAACCCCCATCTGGTTGTTGTAGCCTTGGGATGCTCCTTTAATGCGGTAGCTGACCCCATAGCTAACAAGTGGGAAACCTCAATATGCTCCTTTGATATGGTAGCTGACCCCTTGGTTGTAAGATTTGGGTTAAGCCCCCCCTTTTGTAAGGTTTGATGAGTACGCACCCCCATCTAGTTTGGCAGTTTCCTTTTGTAAGACTTGCCCTAAGCCCCATTTTGTAAGGCTTGATGAGTACGCACCCCCATCTGGTTTGGCGAGTATGAACCCCCGTTTGGTTTGCAGTCCACCATTGTAGGACTGGATGAGTATGCACCCCCATTTGGTTTGACAAGTATGTACCCCTGTCTGGTTTGCAGTACACCATTATAGGACTGGATGAGTACGCACCCCCATCTGGTTTGACGAGTATGAACCCCCGTCTGGTTTGTAGTCCACTTCGTAGGGCTAGGTGAGTACGCACCCCCATCTGGTTTGACGAGTACGAACCCCCGTCTAGTTTGTAGTCCACTTCGTAGGGCTGGATGAGTACGCACCTTCATTTGGTTTGACAAGTACGAACCCCCATCTAGTTTGCAGTCCACTTCGTAGGGATGGATGAGTATGCACCCCCATCTAGTTTGACGAGTACGAACCCCCGTCTGGTTTGCAGTTCACTTTGTAGGGCTAGATGAGTACGCACCCCCATCTGGTTTTGAAGTCCTTTCCTTAGACTAAACTATGTGATAGCGGCTTACTGATCTCGTTCATGCGCTGACTCCTTGGGGAGTAGTTTTGTCTGAAATTGTTTTTGACTTTTCTTGTGTAGTCATTCGGTATGTTGGGGATTCTTGATTTGATTGGGTTTTTCCAATAGTCATCCAGCTTGTTGATTATTGGGAATTCTTTGGTTTTGGCTTTTTTGATAGCCATCTGACTTTGTTGGTTGTCAGGGATTCTTGTAGGCTTTTCCGTAGCCATCCGGTTTTGCCGGGGATTTCTTTGATTCTTTTTCGATTTTTCCAAATAGTCATCCAACTTTGTTGGTTGTCGGGGATTTTTGATGAATGTCTCTTAGATAGGCAAGAATCCGCTGAAGGATTTGTTAATTCTGTTAGAAATGTAGGCTGAGATCAAGAGGGGGGGTGAATTGATCTTTGAAAGATTTTCGCAATTAACAGATTATCTATTTCAAAGATTAAGTATTCTGACCAATTCTTGAATTACACAGCAAGCAATAAAAAATAAATGCAGTTACAAAATTAAAGAAGAGAAAGGTTTAGAAAGATATCACCAAGGTTTATACTGGTTCACCCAATCCCAGGGCTACGTCCAGTCTCCAGCCAAATTCCAGCTGGGTTCCACTAGATTGAATGTTTTATAGATTACAACCTTAACCTCACACTCAATCTACCACAATTCCAGTTCCTGCACCTAACCTTTCACCAAGAACCAAATTCCAGTTCTTGACCTACCCTGCAGCCAAATTCCAGCTATAGAAACCAGTGCCCACAATTCCAGGCACCCACAATATAGTAAAAGAAATTAAAGAAACAAACAGAAGAAACTAAGAATGCTCAAACCAGTTTTATGCAGTTCTGCAAGATGTGTTTCTTCTTCAAAAGAATGTAATTTTGCCTCAAGAAAGAACTTTGATGAACTTCACAAAAACAAGCGTGATTCTCTCTTGAAAGTAGCGCTTTTGATTGCTTGATTGATTGCTAAAAGATGTGTTTTAAAAAGGTTAAACAATTCTGTTTATATAGAAGATTTTCAAAACTGCTGGTTTAATTAATCTGTTAAAATAATCTTTTAATCTGTTAAAAGTCTTGTTTTAATCTGTTAAAACTTCTTTTAATCCATTAAACCGTTCTTGATTATTTTCCAGATTTGTTTTAATTGATACAACAACGTTTATATCAATTAAAACTCTTTACCAAAAATCTTCCAAACTGTTTTAATCGATTGTTTCGACTTTCAATCGATTAAAATACTGCAAAACATTCTTATAAACTTTTCCAAGTGATTTTAACTGATAAAAATATGTTTTAATCGATTAAAACGTTGTGTAGAAATTCTCTTAAGTTGTTTTAATCGATTGAAACGTAATTTAATCGATTAAAATAACTCTGATCGGTCATAACTCAATTCTGATCGATCATATCTGGTTCTGATCGGTCATAAAGCCATTCTGATCGGTCATCTGTTATACCAAGTGGTTTTAATCGATTATTTCGAAGTTATATCGATTAAAATACTTGTCGAACACTTCCTCGAACATTTTAAGTGATTTTAATCGGTTATTTCGAAACTAGTATCGGTTAAAATGCTGATGTAAGGTTTTCAAAACTTCCTTTAATGAAAACAATCGGTTATTTCGAAATTATATCAGTTAAAAGCATGTTAAAAAAGTGTTAAGAACATTTTAGTTGATAACGTTTATATGGTATTAGTTAAAATGGTTGGTTAAGAAAACTTTTATCAAAATACTTTGTTTTTAACCGTTTAAACATTTTTTAGAGGCATTTGCAAAATCTTTTAAATGAAGAAACCTCATGCAGCAGAAAGATAAAAATGATTATACCTAAGCAGAGCTGCAGACACACTAATCCCTCTACTCCTTTATCTAAGTGACCTTTGACTGCCACAAAGTTGCCTTTGACTTCATTTTTGTCTTCATCAAATCAACAAGATCTTTGTCAAAGTAATTCAATAAGATCTTCACCACTTTCAGTCTCCCCCTATTTGATGAAGACAAACACCACTTTGAATAAAAACTCTGCAGAAGAAGTCACTTGAATAATAGATTAGTGAGTAATCAAAAAATAATCATTTCTCCCCCTAAATTGCAGTTCCCCCTAAATTGATCAAAAGTAAAGCAATTATTTTATTTCTCCCCCTTTTGACTTCATCAAAAATAGGGATCAGAGGAAAAAAAAAATATGCATGGTATGTTTCAAGTTTTAGATTTTGAAAATAAATAAAAAATTTGCATACAATACCTTACTCATGTAAAGACCAATCAAAGTTGATTCAAACTTATCTTCATTAACACATTTGTAATGAATACAATTAATACGTGTAAAGATAAGGGAACCACGCTTTAGTAGCATGTTACAAGAACAACCATTAACTAAAGCCTTTAATTTTTCTTTCCAGAATAAAAATCAATTAAAAATAGGACAAAAATCGATTAAAAGGTTCTTGTTAATGGTTTTAATCGATTGAAATAATGGTTTAATCGATTAAAAAAGTGATGAAATTCGAAAGTTTGAAACATAAGTTCATTTAATCGATTAATTCGTCATTTAATCGATTAAAACAGTAAAGAAAAATGTTGTATAAATGCTTTTAATCGATTTAAAGTTTGTTTGTATCGATTAAAACAACCAGTTTTGAAAACTAAGTAATGTTTGATGTATTTATCATGCCTAATCCAGTGCAAATTTTGTAAAACCGATCATTTAGAAAAATGTTTTACAATAATATCAACTACATCGATTAAATTTTAACCAATAGATCCATCAACATCAGAATAGAATCTTATTTAGCTAATTCAATTGATGTAAACTAGTTTTAGTTGATGACATATAGATTTTAATCGATTGATACGCAATTTAATCGATTATTTTGTTGTGAATTTCCTATGTAAGTGTTTCTTTTAATCGATTTAATCGATTAAATCCATTTTGTATCAGCTAAAAAAATCAGGGATCTATATTAAATTCTATCTAGGTTTTCTTGATTCGACTTAAAACCTACATTATATTAATCAAAGCTAAAAGGATTGTTTCTGGTTAATATTACAGTCCATAAAAGAAAATTAGAAGCAAAAGAAATATGACGTAAAGAGAGAAAAAAAAGATAAGAATGGACCCTTTTTGTCCAAAAAAACTCAATCATCCCAGTTTCCTTGGTTGAGCTGCATATCTTCCAGTTTGGTGTAGATATCGGCAACTCGGTTTCCAAGGGATGTGAACTGATTGTTGGACCGTCGAAAATGTTGGTATGTCATCTCGCATATGCTTTCTCTGGCTTTCCTGCAATGTGGCCATTTGAGAAAGCATTGTCCTTTCGAACTGAGACAAGGGAGTCCCACGGTTAGGCTGCTCCATGTAAGGAATGATCTCCATATTCTCATATGAAGCTTGACCACTGGTGGATTCAGGAACCTCTGCAGCAGCTGGAGAGGAAGGAATTTGACCTTGCTCATCTTCTTCATCATTGTCTTCCTCATCCTCAGACATTCCAGCATCAACCTTAGAAATCCATTCATCATCAATTTTAATAAACCCCATTTTTCGTAGGGTTGAGTCATCAATCTCATTTGATGCTTTCGGAGTTTCCACATACTCCCCTTCTAAATCCACTGCAAAATGTCTAAAAAATTTATTGATCAACAAAGCATAAGGCAATTTATAATCAGCAAGCCTCTTGGCTTTTACCATGTGGTCTTTAATAACATAGACCCAGTTAACCCGAATCCTATTTTCAATGCAATACATGAGAGCCAAATCACCCTCATTGAGTATAGCATGATTACTCCCCCTTGGAGTAAGCATCCATGCAATAATGAAGGCAAGAATTCTTGATTCAAGCCTCATCTTCCCAGCATTGAAAATTCTCACCGAATCATCTTGATCTTTGAGATAGGTACAAAAAAATTGAATTTTGTTAAACTCTGCTAATTCAACAATATTACCTCTAGAGATTTTTACCCCAACATCTTTGAGGCCAGCAACTTCATCCCAAATGTCAGGAGTAATGACCATATTAACTCCTTTTACCTGAGACCTTAAAGTGGAACCACTGACAGTGAGATTTGCATAAAAAACTCTTACCATATCTGGTTGAATGTTGCCAGTATATTCTAGAAAATTCTTCAGTTTTTTATTCTTCAGTTTCCTTCTTAACGAAGTGAATCCTTCTTCATCCAGCCACGCAAACCTTATGAATTTGGGGATTACAAGCTGCTTTTGACTAAAATTAGTGATGAAATTATTCATCTTATCTCTATCACCACTGAACCAATTTTCAAGGTGGCCTCCCTGATTTCCAGCAGAGGAAGACTCTCCTTTCTGCTTCTTTCTTGATTTTGATCTCCTGAGCATCTTGATGTATAGTTTTAGAGAGGGATTTTGAAACGTGAATACAAGAAGAAAGAGAGAAGGAATTTGAACCAGAGATTGAAGAATTAGAATAATGGACTTCAAGTGAGCAAAAAAAAAAGAGTTACGGATGTCAAATTTTGTGAATTGTAGTCCAATTTGACAGAACCTGCAACAAACAGCTTTAATTTCACATGTCCCCTTGACTGAAGGCAGAGGCGCAGATTTCTGGACAGTGGGTACATCAACTATTTTGTTCTTTGATAAATTTTTGACTTGGTCAACAGATGCAATAAATGTACTATGCATATTTTGATTAACACAGAAAAATGGGTTTTTGACTCTGATTTGCTGACCAATTTTCAATTGGATGTTGTAAAGATGATTTTCAGGAACAAATTAATTGATTAATCAACAAATTAACCTATTAATTTGATCTTTAATACTAGGTTTGAAAATGCTACAGTGAAATAATCGATTAATACATAAAAGAATCGATTGTTTCTATATTGGAAGAGATTTAGAAAATGATACCAGAATTTAAATCGATTAAAACGAAGAAGAATCGATTAAATTTGACCTCTTAGTGATTTTAACTGATATAAATCCTTTTTAATCGATTAAAATAGCTAAACTAAAATTCCTGACAGAATTTTAATCGATTAATTCATATTTCAATCGATTAAAACTGTACGGACAGATTTTCTGATATTTTCTGTAAGTGATTTTAACCGATTAAAAATGTTTTATATCAATTAAAACATTCAGTTTACCAAACCAGAATCAATTCTGCTGTATTGAACACCAAGGGACTTCCAGATTTTGTTCCTGCAAAACAGATTTAGCATGTTTCTGGTACCCTTTTTATAATCATTGGGTCCGATCATGTTATTTGAAATGAATTTATCTTGAGAATCCACTTCATTCTACCTCTAGGAATAACATACTTCTTAATTCTATAATATTTTACAGAATGACATTTTTTCATGCAGTAGAAACATTTAACCACTAATGATGAGTATGATTTCCTGTTTATATGTGTTTTTCTGGACTTCATCCTAGCTTTAAATCCTATACCAGATTTGTCAAAAATTAGTTTTTGTGACCCAAGAAGAACATCAAGATTAGCTTGACCTTGTGTAAACTTTGAAACAGTTTGTGATAAAAAATCAATCTTCTTTTGTAATTATGAACAATTATTACATGGTTTATTACATACACAATTAGAATTATCATGGATTAATTTTAAAAAATCAAGATCAGTTTCATCTTCAAGAATTTTCTTTTCAAGAGAATCTACTTTATTTACTAGCCAATTATTCATGCCTTTTAGCCTATCATTTTCTTTTTGCAGTTTCTTAGCTTCTTCATGCATTTCATTAAATGCTTCTTATAATGAATTATAATTCACTAAATTTGAAGAAGAGTTAGAACTTACACTGCTGGTTTGATGATTTTGATTTGCCATTAGACACAAGTTGGCTTCTTCATTATCAGAATTTTCTGTTGATGAAGTATCATTATCATCCCATGCTACATATGCTCTTCTTTTGACTTTTTCTTCTTTCTTGTCATTTTATTTGTTCTTTTCTCGGGCACTCCATTCTTACATGACCCCGCTTACCACAACCATAACATTTATAGTTAAAAGAATCAGATTTTTTCTCATACCTTTTGTGTTTTTCTTTATCTTGAATCTTTTTCTTGAGAAATTTGTTGAACTTTCTCGACAAGCAAGTCCAAGGTTTTCACTTTCCTCCTCCGATTCTTGACTTCTTTCTTCAACCTTGAGTGCTATACTTCTACCTTTTTTTCGGAGACTTCTTGCTCATTGAATCTGTTAATTTCCATCTCATGTTCTCTAAGTTTGCCAAACAAGGAAGTCTGTTGTCATGACTCGATAAGTCTTTTGATTCCGAGATTGCTTGTGACCTTAGGCCGCCATGACCTGTCAAGACATTTCAGAACTTTAATATTTAATTCTTCTTTATCAAAAGTTTTACCTAAGCCCATTAGATGATTGATGATATGTGTGAAGCGCTTCTGCACATATGCAATACTTTCTCCAGTTTGCATTTTGAACAACTCATATTCTCTTATGAGAGTATGTTTTATGGCTCTCTTTACATCGAGTTGTTCCCTCATGAGTAACCTCAAGAACTTCCCACATTTCCTTGGCAGATTTGCATTGGGAGACCCCGAAAAACTCATCCATATTTAGTGCAGAAGTAATTATATTTTTAGCAGTACAATCACTTTGAACTTTTTTCTTTTCTTCATCATTTAAACTGGACCATTCATTTTCTATAATTAATGGACCATTAGCAATTACATCCCAAACATTCCTATCAATAGATTCAATAAAGATCTTCATCCTAATCTTCCAAAATGGATAATCTGTTCCACAAAATAGTGGTGGTCTATTAATAGAAGCTCCCTCATAAAAAGGTAATTTGTTTTCAGCCATTAAAAAATTTGGACTGAAAGCCTTGAGTATATTTCAAGACCCTTACTCTTGATACCAATTGTTAGAAATGTAGGCTGAGATCAAGAAGGGGGGTGAATTGATCTTTGAAAGATTTTTGCAATTAACAGATTATCTATTTCAAAGATTAAGTATTCTGACCAATTCTTGAATTACACAGCAAGCAATCAAAAATAAATGCAGTTACAAAATTAAAGAAGAGAAAGGTTTAGAAATATATCACCAAGGTTTATACTGGTTCACCCAATCCCAGGGCTACGTCCAGTCTCCAGCCAAATTTCAGCTGGATTCCACTAGATTGAATGTTTCACAGATTACAACCTTAACCTCACACTCAATCTACCACAATTCCAGTTCCTGCACCTAACCTTTCACCAAGAACCAAATTCCAGTTCTTGACCTACCCTGCAGCCAAATTCCAGCTATAGAAACCAGTGCCCACAATTCCAGGCACCCACAATATAGTAAAAGAAAGTAAAGAAACAAACAGAAGAAACTAAGAACGCTCAAACCAGTTTTATGCAATTCTGCAAGATGTGTTTCTTCTTCAAAAGAATGCAATTTTGCCTCAAGAAAGAACTTTGATGAACTTCACAAAAACAAGCGTGATTCTCTCTTGAAAGTAGCGCTTTTGATTGCTTGATTGATTGCTAAAAGATGTGTTTTAAAAAGGTTAAACAATTCTGTTTATATAGAAGATTTTCAAAACTGCTGGTTTAATTAATCTGTTAAAATAATCTTTTAATCTGTTAAAAGTCTTGTTTTAATCTGTTAAAACTTCTTGTTTTAATCTGTTAAAAGTCTTATGATCGATAAAAATATGTTTTAATCGATTAAAACGTTGTGTAGAAATTCTCTTAAGTTGTTTTAATCGATTGAAACATAATTTAATCGATTAAAATAACTCTGATTGGTCATAACTCAATTCTGATCGATCATATCTGGTTCTGATCGGTCATAAAATCATTCTGATCGGTCATCTGTTATACCAAGTGGTTTTAATCAATTATTTCGAAGTTATATCGATTAAAATACTGCCAGAACACTTCCCTGAACATTTTAAGTGATTTTAATCGGTTATTTCGAAACTGTATCAATTAAAATGCTGACAGAAGGTTTTCAAAACTTCCTTTAATGAAAACAATCGGTTATTTCGAAATTATATCGGTTAAAAGCATGTTAAAAAAGTGTTAAGAACATTTTAGTTGATAACGTTTATATGCTATTAGTTAAAATGGTTGGTTAAGAAAACTTTTATCAAAATACTTTGTTTTTAACCGTTTAAACATTTTTTAGAGGCATTTGCAAAATCTTTTAAATGAAGAAACCTCATGCAGCAGAAAGATAAAAATGATTATACCTAAGCAGAGCTGCAGACACACTAATCCCTCTACTCCTTTATCTAAGTGACCTTTGACTGCCACAAAGTTGTCTTTGACTTCATTTTTGTCTTCATCAAATCAACAAGATCTTTGCCAAAGTAATTCAATAAGATCTTCACCACTTTCAAATTCTGATGATGCCTCTTGAGTAGGCGGATGCTTCAATGGAAGTGAAGACTTTTGTGTTTGTGCAGTTTGGCCTCTGAATAGGCTAATGTTCCCTTTTGGGGATGTTGGCTCTTTGTTTGCCAGATTTTGCCTATGCGTAGGCAAATGACTCTCTGAGGATGTGAGTTTGAATTTTGCTTTTGTAGTAGGCTCACTGGGGATAGGTTTTTCTTTTTGGCAATCCACCGGAGAATTATTTGTCTCCCATGGGATCTAGTTTTGGTAGCCCTCTGGGGGTGGAATGGAATTTATGATTCCTTGATTGATGCTGGTTGGACCTGACTTTGCGAAACTCTTATTCCACTGAGGGATTTCATTGGTTACCTAAAAGTTAGAATTTTTATTTAATTTCGCCTTTTTTCACGATTTATCTCTTTTTCTGGATTTGAAATTTGGCTTTTTTGTGGGGATAATGCGTGTGTATTTTTACTTTTTAGTTTCTTTTATGCACACAAGCTTTTTCTTCTTTTTGGGGATCCGCAAGGGATAAAGTTTTTTCTCTTTTTTTTGTGGCCCTCTTGGGGAATGGAGTCTTGGCTCTTTGATTGATGATGATGAGAGCTGCCTTTGTAAAGCTCTTATTCTGCTGGGGAGGGATGGGATTTCCAATCCCTTGATTTGCTCTATTTTTCTTCTTTTTTGTATGACCCACTTGGGGAGTTATTTGGTCTTCCTTTGTTGTGGCCTATCTCTTTTGGTCATCCGTTGGGGATGAAGGATTTTCTTTTCCTTTTCTCCTTTTTTCTTTTTGATAACTGGTGTGAAGCCTTTATTCTTCCATTGGGGAATGTGACGAAAATTTGCTTGAGTGTGCTTGATGACTCATGTGGCGGCGATGCTGAGCCGTGATGTAATTTTTTCCTGTTGCCTCTAGAGTAGGCAAGGATCCGTTTGGGGATAACTGAGCATTTCCTTTGGCTTTTCTTTGTTGAGTGCTTCCTACTTTATCAAGTGGAAGGAAGATGGTTGAAGCTTTAGGTAATATATATATTTTTTTGCTTTTGCCATTGGATTAGGCAAAGATCCTCTTGGGGATGATCAAGCCTTTTCATTGGATTTTTCTTTTCTGATGGTCGTGCCTTCTTTTTCTTGGTGGAAGGATGACAGTTGAAGCTTTGGCTTCTAGAACTCTTATTTTGCTTTGATTTGCTTGATTATTGATGACGACTTGCTCTGCTTTCTTGAGGGAAAGCATTATTTGGAGACTTGGGCTCGACGCTTCCTGTTTTTCAATCACAAACATGGAGCTAGTCTCCTTATATGCATGAATTTTGTTTTTGTTATTTACTTGGAGAGATTTTTATTTTTTATTTTTTTATTTTGATAGAGTCGTATTGTGCGACTACTTGTGTGTGGATGCCTTAAATGCAATTTCTTTTTTATACATCTAGAAAATTGATCAGCATTCTCCTGCTGGATTTTTATGACTATACTAATGGGCCCCTCTCTTTTATTCATTTTTTTTGTATAACCCTAATTTTTGCCTAGACCGCCTTTTTGAGGTTTTCGATCTAGCGGACTGCCTTAATTTTTGCCTGGGATATCTTAGCGGGTTTTTTCCTTTTTATGAGTGCCTTAAATTTTTCCTAGACCGCCCTTTGCAGGTTTTCGATCTAGCAGACTACCCTAACTTTTGCCTCAGAATCTCCTAGCGGGCATTATTCTTTTTTATTATTATTATTTTTCCTTCTCTTCTTTTTTTGAGAGAAAGGACCCTATGCATGCAATGTTCATGAGATGCATCCTATAATGTTAATTCAGTTAATATTTCAAAAGGATTAACTGATTTGTTTTTTCTTCTGATGTCATGCTTAGATGTACTGCTCTTGTCGTTCCGGATCTATCGTGACCGAAGAATAACTGTTTTGATTGTAAAGTGACTTGTCATGTCAGTATGCTCGTCCCTTTTCTTGGGGATGTCAATCCTCCTACTGATTACTATCTCCACATTTCCCTACTAATTATTAGAATGCTTGTTATAAGGGTCAAGAGAAAAGAAAGAAAGTTATTTATTCAAAGGCTTGTGTTTTAGAAGAGTTTTATTTTTGACACAAATGGTTTTTGTAAGAATGACTAGCCAAGGTTGGTCAGACTCTTTAGGCTAGTTTAAACAAACGCTTTGTTTATGAAGTTGCATCTTAAATAATTATTTGGCGCTTATCACGAGTGATTGACTTCCCTAGACTACCCTTCGGGTTTTCTACCTAGGATGTTGTGTTTTTTCTTTGTCCTAACTTTTGTCTAGGTTTCCTCTTTTCTTGTTTTGGGAATCCTAGCGGACTTTATTCACGGTACAACTTTATTCAATACATAGGGGAAAGGATGAGGCGTGAATAAATACAAAGGCGTCATTGCCCCCTCTTCCTTATTAACTTGGATGACCAACAACTGAGACTTATTATCCTCCTTAGGCGGATCAGTCATTAGGGAGAGCTTGATGACAAACAGTTTTCTCTCCATTCTTCTCTGATTCATGGGAAGCACATCAATTAATCCTTTCTTTTTATTATCTTATTATTATTATTAATGAGGAGGGATGTATGAATGTATGCAACTTATGGATGCAATAGACAGTTGAAAAGATGATGAAAGAGACAATTTTATTTATCTCATCAAGAAGGAAAACATTCCCCTATACAATGTTTCGAAACACACTTAAAAAATGGAAAAGCTTGAAGAAACCCACAAGCGGGTTAAAATTTCCATGTAACTCTTCTTCGGCTTCTCATACATGATGCGCAAGTGCTTCGGCTTGCTAATGGACTGCCTAGCTCGTAGCTTCACTATATTGGTGAGCCCTTTTTCCTTCGCTTTATGATAAACGATCAAGGCTCATAAACTGTCGGACCTTCCAACTGCTCGGTCTTTTTCTTTGAAGGGTCTATCCAAACTGAGCTAATCCTTTTTTTCTTTTTGGTGCGAAACTTAAAAAGGCTTGCGCTATATTCCTGGACGATTTTCCCGTCATCTTTGCATTTTTTAGACCGAGTCATTTGTGAGGTCATTTCGCGTCATCTTGATCGTTTGCGCCTGTTTTGCGTATTCTGCCTCAAGATGTGCTATCTTGGCATTCATATTTCGAAGTCGACTATCTGAATCGAGCTTCAGAACTTTTGGCGCTCAACTAATCTCCTCTTTGAAGTTAGCACATTTAATCTTGAGGCGCTCTATTTCTTCCTTTCTATTATTTTTTATTATTATTATTTTTATATTTTTTTGCTTTTTTTTTTTGGAAGTGCAGGCGTGTGACTCTTCAAATGTACATCCCAAGTGAAGAAGGCATCCATAGCGGCGTGATTCCCAATCAACGCTAGTCTTTTATGAGGTCAAGAATCCGTCCATAGGATCTCTCAAATTCAGAACGGACCTCAGACGACATCAATGTGCACAACTGTTCTAACCTCTCTTCATGGTATCGAGGAAAGCCCACTTTCTTCAACTGCCTACTACTAGATGCATGTTATGAGGATGAAGTTTGGTGAATGCATGAAAGTGTTTATTTTTTCCTAAACATTATCATGTTTTATTTTCTAACATGATGCACGATAGTGTTTGGGATTTTTTCCTATGTAGAAGGTATGAAGAAGACTAGCCACTTTTCTAGAATGCAAGATAAGTTAGGGATTCTAATTTTATTCTTTTTAAATGAATGAATAGTGTGGGATAGATATGCCTTAGGACAATGGCTTTGGTATCCTCCTTAAAGCTTACGCTCCATGGAGCACCACACCCATTTCGGTGTAATGGTTCCTTCCCTATCACGGATTTGACAAGTATAACGAAGGTTAACACACCTTAGCACATTTGTCCCTTCCTTATAGACGGTTACAAACATGCTTGAGGCCTCTTTCGCCTTTGTCTTAAGGACATCTAATGCCCCCTAGAATGAATGTGTTCATGCATGAGATTTTATTAGGATGATGTGTATGCATTCCTTCCTTATGCATTTATTTTCTCTCTTATTTTTACCACTTTGGAAATGATGAAGGTATGAATGATTTGACTTTGTCAAAATTGTTTTATTAAATTTCATTATTTTGAAATGAATGTTTTGACTTTGTCAAAATGTGTTTTATTGAATTTTTTTTTTACTATTTTTTGTTATTTTTTGTGACCCTTTATCTCTTCTATTGGTCAACATGGCTACTTAGCTTACAAAGAACCTGAAACCAGGCTAGCTTAAATGAAGACTGTTCGAGATAAGGTGGTTTATTACAAAGAGGTTTTGATATGTTATTTTATTTGTATTATTATTTTTTATTTGTTGTATGAATATGCTATGCAAATGTGACAAACAAAATGCAACAAACAAATGCACAAAATCCGCGAACAGAGCGATGACGTTTTATTACGAGATAGGAGTTTCCTGTAGAAAAGTGCATTGGCAAAGGTAGGTTAACTGTCCTCACCAAGGTCTAGGTCCCCACGGTGCCCCCATTATAGGGTTCCCACAGTCTCTCAGCCGTCAAACTATGCGTGGCTTAAGTGCCTTATCGATGTCCTACAGACTGAGAGAGGAGGGTTATCACCTTGAGTGGTAACTTCTGACAACGATCTGCTAGCACTATGGCCATTACCACGATCGACCATAAACACCACTCACTCCCTATGTGTATTCACTCTTGCCCCCAGGTATAGAGGGATTGTCGTGTGCAAGAGTTTGTGTATAGTTTGTATTTCAAACAATTGCAGAAAATAAACAAACAAAAGTTATTAAAGTCATACAGTAAATCATGTTATACAAACAAAGAAAGGGTAGAGGCATAATTTTAAGTCTACTATTTTTAGATTATTCCATCACTAAATAGGATCAACTCTCTAGCTTCTCTAGTGGAGTCGTCATTTGTCGCTGCCGTAAAAAGTTATCGGAGTGACACGATGGTTTTGATGACTCGTGTTTGTTTTAAAATGTGATCCTCGATCTTAGGATGTCTGATAATCGAACTACCCTTAAGAACAAGATTTTCGTAAATGGGTTCTGGAGTCGCCACCAATGTTTTTACCATAAACATTGGAAAAGGAAAATAAAAGAAGACGGTTTAAGAAAAACTAACTTTGGCCATTATAACCAAAGTTGGGTAAGGGAGTTAGTTACATGTGGGGAAGATATTAACACCCCACAACGCCCCTTTCGGGTTCCCTATAATGGAATAATCTTAAAATAAAGACAATAAAATTATGCTTCTACATCATACAAGGAAAATAGTAAAAGAGAAGAGATATGAAGAAGAACCTCTGAAGCGAGCTTTTATAAATCTTGAACTAGAGGACACTTTTTGGCAGTCCCCGCACTCTACAAAGGCATTCCTCCCTCAAACAAAAATAATAACTAAACTCCTCAAGTGTCAAAAAGATCACTCGTACTATGGAATAATACTTAGAGTTGCTTAGAAGTCCCAAAAAATAGGTCATCGAAGCATAGGAGAGTTTGTAATATGTCCCAATGAGCTGAAATGAGTCCCTATTTATAGCAAATTGTGCTAGGCAGGCTGGGACGACCGTCTGGGAATTATCAAATGGGACAGTCGTCCCGGACTTAAGGAAAAGTGGGACGATTGTTTGGTAAAATGGGACGACTGTCCCGGGATCAAGGAAAGGTGCGAAGGCCGTCTGGGAAAGTGGGACGGTCGTCCCAAGGTTCACTGAAGGTGGGACGGTCGTCTGGGAAAGTGGGATGGTCGTCCCAACCTAAATGACAAGTGGGACGGTCTTCTGGAGATGTGGGACGGCCGTCCCAGTTTTCTGAATTTTCTAAAATTTTTATTTTCTCAAAAAACCTTGCTTATCCTAAATGGAACCTAGAAAATGCCACTAGGGGCCTAAGGAAGCCTTGACCATCTTCGAAATGGAGGATTTCTGAACTTGTTGTGAGGTCGGGCAAGATTAGGGGTCTACAACGACCAACTAGGCAGCCACGCAATTAGGTGGGGAAATATACTCCCCTTTCAACCTCCTATGGGAGTCTGCTGCCGAAGTTGATAGAGGCCAAGTTCTTAGCATATGCCCCTCCGAGAAGGATGGATCCACCCTACCCTAAATGGTACAAGCCTAACAAAAAATATGCTTACCACTCTGGCGCTCCAGAGCATTCTGTGGAGAATTGCTTGGCCTTGAAGTATAGGGTCCAAGATTTGTTGGATGTCGGGTGAATCACTTTCGATGCTTCCGCTCCTAACGTGGACACCAAGCCTCTATCGCAATCAGAATGATAGGGTTGGATAAAGAAGACCAATTGATTAGGGCTCCATATGATTTTAGCTTCCAGTGTATCTCTCGCGGACCCTGTCTGTGGCCGCAAGATCTTTGATTAAAAGGACTCTGTAAATATTTCCTTTTTATCAATACAATGAGGCATTTTCATAAGCATTCATATTCTTTTTCATTCTTTTCTCTCTTATTATTCTTTCAAAAAAATGATAATAAAATCTAAACCCAAACAGAACCCTAAAAAAAAACAACCATGTATGTGATTAATGACTCTCTATGGGATCCAAAAGCCGAAGGCGAATGGATCGGGTCAGACAGTGAGGAGGGGACTGTCTCCCAGGACATGCAAAGGCTGCTAGAAAGGGAAGCTCGCTCTATACAACCCTACTAGGAAGAAACTGAGCCCATTGATTTGGGGCAAGGAGATGAGAAGAAAGAAATAAGTATTGATACTCAAATCAATGATAACGTCAGGGAAGGGATAATACAACTACTAAGAGAGTATGTGGACATATTCGCATGGTCTTACCATGACGTGCCAAGACATCAAAATCCAAAATCATAACTCTTCTCCCTACCAACCTAAAATGAATGGTACAGTAGAGACAACCAATAAGAACATCAAGACGATCATCCAGAAGATGGTCAAAACCTACAATGATTGGCATGAAATGTTGCCCTGTGCCCTTCATGGTTATCGAACTTTAGTACGGACCTTCATAGAAGCTACTCCATTCTCCCTTATATATGGCATGGAGGTCATACTTCCAATAGGGGTCGAAATACCCTCCCTACGAGTTATCATGGAAGCAAAATTGACAGAAGCTAAATGGGTCCAAAGCCGATACGACCAGTTGAACTTAGTCAAAGAAAAACGGTTTGATGCCATATGTCGTGGGCAAGCTTACCAAAAGAAGATAAAAAAGGCTTACGACAAAAAGCTCAACCCTCATATTTACCATGAGGGGGATTTAATGGTAAAGAAATTGTTTCCGACCCAGAAGGACAAAATCAAAAAATGGGCGGCCAATTATGAAGGGCCCTTCGTGGTCAAGCGAGCTTTTTCGGGAGGAGCTCTTATCCTTGCCGACATGAATGGAGAGGAACTTCGACACCCGGTCAATTCTGATGTGGTGAAGAAGTATTATGTTTGAAGACATTGTTCATGACCCGCCAGAATGAAAACCCACAAAGGGCATCTTGGGCAAAAGATAGGGTTCATATTCCTCGCTAGGATACGTCGTAGGCAAAATTTAGAGGTTTAAAAAAAATCTCCCTTAAGAGCAATGGTTATCTTAGTTGAAAATCGAAAGGCGGCTAAGGTAACATCCTTCTAGAAGCAGGCAACTTGCATAGTCTTCATTCCGGGCTTGAACATCTCGACTAAAGCAACTAGGAGAACAAGGGGGACATATATCAGAGACATGATTGTTGAAACCCACACAGTATAGCCAACCTTGGCCAGCCATTCTTCTAAATTCCTTTGTAATCCTTCTGTAAAAAAGAAAAAGAAATAAAACCTTTTGTTTATGCATATTAATAAAATTCTCTTTTATTTCTTTTTTCTTGACCAAATTATGGAAATGTCTCTTTATTGATTAATCATAAATATGCGTAAAGTCTTTTAGTCAAGATCAAATCATGCATCTAAAACAAGGAAACATTGAAAAAGAAAAAAATGAAAATAACAAAAAATAATGCCTGCTAGGAGATTCTTAGGCAAAAATTAGGGCAGTCTGCTAGATCGAAAACTCCAAAAGGGCAGTCTAGGTAAAAGTTAAGACACTCATAAAAAAGAAAAAAAGCCCGTTAGGATATCCTAGGTAAAAATTAAGGCAGTCCGCTAGATTGAAAACCCCAAAAGGGTGGTCTAGGTAAAAGTTAGGGCTAAACCAAAAAATGAATAAAAAGAGGAGCTCATCAGCATAATCATAAAAGTCCAGTAGGAATGCCGGTCACTTTTCTATATGCATCAAATAAAATAATAGATCACATTTAGGGCATCCACACACAAGTAGTCGCACAAAAACGACTCTGTCAAAATCAAAAAAGAAAAAAATTTCTTTAGGTAAATAAGCAAAAAAATAAGAATCATGCATATAAGGAGACTAGGATCCATGTTTGTGATTGAAAACAAGAAGCGTCGAGACCGAGTCTCCAAATAATGCTCCCCCTCAAGAAAACAGAGCAAGTTGTCACCAATAACCAAGCAACTCAAGGCAAAATAAGAGCTTCTGGAACCCAAAGCTCTAGCCATCATCATTCTACCCAATAAAGAGAAGGCATAATCATCAATAAAGAAGAGCTGACGGAAAGGCTCAATAATCCCCAAGTGGGTCCTTGCCTACTCCAAAGGCAAAACCAAAAAATACTATCCTAAGGCTCAATATCACCGCCACATGAGTCATCAAGCATACTCATTCAAGTCTCCACCACATTCCCCAATGGAGAATAAAGGCTTCACGAAAGCCATTCACCAAAAAGCCAAAGAGTAAAACCTCCATGCCCTTGAGGGCTCAACAAAAGGAAGAAGAAAGAAGAAAACCCTTCATCCCCAAGCGGATGCCCAAAAAGAAAGAAGTCATGACAAGAAAAGGTCAATAAGCCCTAAAGTGGGTCACACAAAGAAAAAGCAACCTAACCAAAAAAATCAGAAAATCCATTTCTTTAGTGGAATAAGGGCTTTACAAAGCCAAATCGCACAAGCATCAATCAAGGAGCCAAGAATCTCCTCCCAAAAAGCAATCAAAATCAGATCCACAGGAAGTCAACTAATTCCTCGGTGGATCACAAAAAAAAAGGTTTATCCCCAGTGAGCCTACTACAAATGCAATCTTCAAACTCATATCCTTAGAGAGTTGTTTGCCTGTACATAGGTAAGACCTAGCAAGCAAGAGCCAGCATCCCCAAAGGGAACATCAGCCTATTTAGAGGCAAAGAAATGCAACCAAAAGTCTTCACTTCCGATGAAGCATCTGCCTACTCAGAGGCATCATCAAAATCAAACAAAATCCTCAGTGGATTCCTGCCTACCTCAGAGGCAAGTATAAAAAATCCTCAGCAATCAACAAGCTGGATGGATAGCAAAAAGCCCAAAGTCAAAAGAATCTCCAGCATGTCGGATGACTACACCAGAAAAAGTTAAAAACATTCTTCAAACAAAAACTACTCCCCATGGAGTCAACGCGTCACCAAGATCAATAACCCGCTATTGCACAGTCCAGTCCGAAGAAAGGACTCAAAACCAAATGGGGCTTCGTACTCATCAAGCCAGATGGGGATTCGTACTCATCAAGTCATATGGGGGTTCGCACTCATCACCACAAGATCGAAAGGAATATCATGTGTACAACAAAACCAGATGGGGGTTCGTACTCATCAAATCAGATGGGGGTTTATACTCATCAAGTCAGATGGGGGCTCACACTCATCACCACAGGGTCAAAAGGAACACCCTATGTACATCAAACCAGATGGGGATTTGTACTCATCAAGCTAGATGGGGGTTCGCACTCATCACCACAGGGTTAAAAGGAACATCATGTGTACATCAAACCAGATGGGAGTTCGTACTCATCAAGCCAGATGGGGGTCTGCACTCATCACCATAGGGTCGAAAGGAATATCCTGTGTACGACAAAACCAGATGGGGGTTCGTACTCATCAAACTAGATGTGGGCTCTTACTCATCAAGCCAAATGGGAGTTCACACTCATCACCATAGTGTCGAAAGGAACATCCTGTGTATATCAAACTAGATGGGGGTTCGTACTCATCAAGCCAGATGAGGGTTCGCACTCATCACCACAGGGTCAAAAGGAACATCCTATGTACGACAAAACTAGATGGGGGTTCGTACTCATCACTACAGAGTCCAAGGAAACACCCTGTGGATAACTTTGAAGAAGTCATCAAGACAACCACATTTATCGTCTGGAGGGTTCATTACCGCATCGAAGGACGACCTAGCAAGAGGGTTAACTCCTTCACTAGTCAACCGGTCTTGCGGCACATTCACCAACACCCGGCTAGTCAGGGGAATAGTTGTAGATCCTAAATCTTGCTAGGTCTTACAACAAAGTTTAGAAATCCTCCGTTTCAAAGATGGATAAGGCTTCATTAGGCCCCTAGTAGTGTTTTCTAAGCTCCATTTAAGAAAAGGAGAATTTTTTTTTAGAAAATAAAAATTAGGAATTTTGTCAAAAGCTCGAGACGGTCGTCCCGGATTCCAGACGGTCATCCCATATTATTTTTTAGTTTGGGATGGTCGTCCCAAGGCATTTTACCAGGCGAGACGGTCGTCCCAAAATCTCAGACGACCGTCCCAATATCTCAGACGACCGTCCCAAAATCTCAGACGACCGTCCCAACTAACGGTCGTCCCGCCTCCTTGGTGAGCGAGCCTATAAATAGGACGTTGATTCTCACTATTTGACACACATTTTCACACTCTTTCACCTAGAGACGTTCCTAGATGCTTCTAGGCACTGAGTAGTCTTTCCGATAGTCCATTTGGGCAAAAATCGGTTAAGAAAGTTTCCTTTTGAGACATCCCACTCTCGGCAATTTAATAATCTTATTGTTTGAGGGAGGAGTGCTCGTGTAGTGGGAGGGGACTGCCAAAAAGCTCCTCAAAGTTTAAAGATTTATAAAAGCTCGCTTCGGAGGTTCTTCTTAATCCTTTACTCTTTTATCGCTTTCCTTTGTGTGCATTAGAAATTAGGGTCATGTAGATATTTAAATAAATACTGTAAATAAATAAATAGGGTAAAAACATAATTTCTAGATCTTTATTTTCTGAATTAGTCCATCATAAGGAACCCGAAAGGGGCGTTGTGGGGTGCTAACACCTTCCCCACGCGTAACTAACTCCTTTACCTAACTCTGGTTATAATGGTCAAAGTTGGTTTTCTTAACCAACGCCTTTTGTTTTATCCTTTCTCAATTTTTATGGTTAAAACATTGGTGGCGACTCCATAGAATCCCTTTTGCGAAATCCTTACTTTAAAGGATAGTTCGGTTAACGAGCATCCTAAAAGTGATGACCATTTATTTTACGAAAACGCGAGATTGAACCATCGCATCACGACCAGCTCACACCTTTCGTTCCCCCTCGTAGGGGAACGATAATGACAATAATTTATTATAAAAACGTAATTATATATTTATATTTTTAATTAGAATTAATTATTTAGAAATTATTTAATACAAAAATAAATAATAAAATCAAACAAAAGTGAGGTCAAGAAGATATTTTTCATTAACTTTAAAGATTAATACATAAGGAAAATTTTGAAATGAAATAATAAAAAGTTAAAGCTTTAATCTCTATAATGATGTCCAGTTCCACAATGAGGGTGGCGTCTATTACGTCTTGGATTTCTTCGTTGTGATTGTTCCTGTTGAGATGATCTTCTTCTGTAGGGAGTTGAAGATTTTCCAATTGAGTTGATGAAGTCCCTGGTTGATTGGGATCTTGTGGTTGGTACAGAGACCTCATATATGCAGCTGCTGAAGCTGGAGTTGAAAAATCAACTCCAAATAGGTTAGTCATCATTTCATCTTAACTTGTAGCAAAAGAATGTCTTCTTTGCATTTTTGGAGTTGGTGTGTGATATTGGGGAGGTGCATGCTGATGAGGTTGAGGTTGCTAGTAGGAAGGTGTAGAACTTGTACTTGTTTCATAAGTGGAATGAGTTTGTTGTTTGCCTCTTGGGTCTTGTAGTAAACGTGGGACAGATACAAAAAGAATGGAATTGACACTATATCATTCCATATATTCTGCATTATGGAATAATGGGCTTGGAATTGGATGGCCCATAATTGTGTGCTCATGTCTGTTATTCCAATAATCAATCCACTGGGCATATCTTGTAACCCAGTTTTCGTCTTGCCGACCCCTTATATCAATTCGGTGCAGTTCAGACAAGTTGTTGGGTTCAGATGTGACCTCTTGAAACAAGCCAAACTGGAGTTTGACTCTGTCTGCTTGATGTCATTCAACCATTGCAAAGTAGATGATAGTAATGCATGATGTCTAGATGGCTAAATCCTGAAATGTTTCATTAGGAATTTCTTGTTAAAGCTGTCTATAGGGAACCCATATGAACTACAAAAAATAAAGGTTTAATACTACATATTATGAACATAATTGTGAAATTAAATAATCAACTAAGGAAGTAACATATACCTAATGTGCTTGCATATGGTCAAGCATTGATCTGTACCCCACAACATCATTGTGATGTACATTGCGGAAATTCAAAACTCTTCCTCCACTCCAATTGCATACTAATGGGTATGTTGGTGTGACACTTGAAATGGACGTAATGAATGACATTTGATGCCAAACCCATGATTGTAAGAGTGATGCACAACCACCCATCATTTTCGCCCTTGGATCTGTTTCTCTGCACATTTCCCTATACAACATTTCCAAGCAAGCAGATCCCCAGTTATATCTCCTGGTTCGTCTAAGGTTAGTCAAAAAAGAAAGAAACATAAAATGTACTTTGTTTCCTATTTTTTCAGGCATTATTACATCGCTAATTAATCCTAAGATATACGCCCTACAATGGGCATGAACTTCTTCTTCAGATGGCTAGTCACCTAGCAGTAGAATGTTCTCCCTCAGCCACTTCAATTTGATCATTGAGTCAACGAGTGACTCATCTTTTATTGGGGTGATGCCAAGATATGTTTTGCACATCTCCTCTCAATCAAACATTGTTGGGCCAATAAGTGGTAATCCATCCACTCTTAGGCCCAGCTGATATGCAATATCTTCCAAGGTGATGGTGCATTCTCCTATTGGAAAGTGAAAGGTGTGAGTCTCAGGTCTCCACTGTTCTACTAATGTTATGACCGAACCGTGATCCACCTTCAACTGTCTTAACTTAGACACTCCAGCAAAGCCAAGTTGTTCCAATAAAGGAACAATTAACAAGTGCGGTTCTGGCATTGAGTGACAATATGATGAAATCATATTTTCCATGTCCTGTACATTATCATAAAGTTTGTAAAAAAAAAATAGGTAATGTATGAAATAATGTATATAAAACAAGAAAATGTATTGAAAACTTACATTGCTTCCAATGAAGGCAGCTCTATGTTCAGCTTGCTTCCGCAACAACATTTTGTGAGAGAGAAGTGCAAGTGCTCAGGTAAGAGGAAGAAAATTTTTGAGAGAAAACTCAAAGTGGGTGTAGTGTCTACTATTGTCCACTATGATGGTTCCATGAACCCATGTCCCATGGAGGGAGTTACCTTCAATACTGGGACTGTAAAACTTATTCCTTTGAAGAGAGGAATTTCTCTACAAAGGTTGAAGAAATTGATCCACATGAAATTGGAGAAATAACCTCACGAAAATGTAATAACCATCCATTTTCGCTGCCCAACTAGACTCAGAGTTGGGATCAACAACTTCATTGTTGTTGAGTTGAAAGATGATGACAACGTGGAGGCCATGTTCGATGTTCATGGCTCAAACTCAAGTATATGTGGTATTGAAATTTTTGCTACATTTGAAACTTCTTCTTCTTCATACCCCAACCCACACTCACCTGAAATCTCACCCTCACCCTACCAAGCTTTCCCAAACATTAACCCAAAAATACCCACACATAATGACTACATCCCTTTTACCCAACTTCTAACTGGGCCTTCCACCAACATCAACGAAGAACTACCCACATAAGAGAACGAAATTGTTGGTCTCCCAAGTGAAGTCGTTGATCCTTTTAGTGAGGATGAAGACGAAGATGAAATTCCCAGCCAACAACAAGATGATTCAGAGGACGAACAACCACATATCCCTACACATGCACCAAACTTCATGGAACCAAACAACCCACCACAACATTTTCTTGACTTTGAAAGTCACATTCAACAATAAGAACCAGAGTATGGTCATACGTTGGACAGAGAGTCTTTTGTTTATCCGCCAGGAACTCTATTTCTTGGACAATGTTTCATAACAAAATAACAAGTTCAAGATGCCATCAATCGTTTTCACACTGTCAATCACTGCACATACAAGGTGAAAATTTCAAACCAAAGTGCTATGTTGTTCAATGTGTTGATAACCAATGCAGCTGGAGATGTCGAGCAATATTGCACACAAGAGAGCAATATTGGGAGATTATGAAGCTTGAAGGGCACCATACATGCGTTTCGCCATTAATCAGCCCAAGACCACAACAAGTTGGGATATACAATGATTTCCCAAACAATTGGTCAAATAATTGATGTTGATCCGTCAACACCAATCTCCACAATCATAGCCCACATCCAATTAACAACGGGTTACACTATAACGTATAGGAAGACCTGATTGGCCAAACTAAAGGCAGTGGAGAACATCTACGACAATTGGGAGGATTCGTATAAGAAGTTGTCTTGTTTCTTACAAGTCATGCAACAATTTGTTATCGGATTCATCTACAAATTGCAGTCATAACCAGCTTACCAAGGTGAGGTCCTTCAACAATATTCAAATTTTTTAAGCGTGTGTTTTGGATGTTTAGGCCATGCATAGATGAATTTGTTCACTACAAGCCCATTATTCAAGTGGACGGAACTTTTCTGTATGGAAAGTATAGAGGTACCTTGTTGGTTACAGTAGCACAAGATGGCCGCAACAACATCCTCCCCATTGCGCTTTTAATGGTCGAAGGTGAAACAAGTGATGCCTGATTTTTTTTTCTTAAAAAACCTCCAAAGATATGTCACACCCCAGAAAGGATTATGCCTCATATCAGACCGACATGAATCCATTAGAAGTGCATACATGAGAAATGGAAGCGGATGGACAGAAAATAATTCAGTGCATGTCTTCAAAAACACCGCACTAAGGAAAGATGTTGCAAATATGGGTAATTCCTTTACTTCAAATTTGTTACAATTTATTCATTATTTAACTGTTGCTAATAAATATTTATATTAACTATGTTTTTTTAATATTGTTGTAGCATATGGGATGACTGAACCACGATTCTACTACTATTATAACATCTTGAGGCAATGTGACATAAAAGTAGCTAATTGGTTTGATGAGATACCTAGAAAAAAATGGGCACTTGCATGGGACAATGAACGGCGTTGGGGCCACATGACGACCAACATAGCAGAGTCTATCAGCTTTGTTTTGAAAAAAATAAGAAATCTGCTCATTTGCTCCATGGTCAACGCAACGTACACCCGTTGCAACAAATTTTTTATTGAAAGAGGGAAACAAATAAATGTCATGATCAACGTTTGTCATGTATACTATGAAATGTTGGTCACAAATTTAAAGGAAGCACAAACACAGACGAACATGCATAGGGTCATAACTTTTGAAAAATCTACTACAAAATTTGTAGTAGAAGAAACACAAAACCAGCGTGAAGTTCGACCAGTAGGGAGGTTTGTAGTTCGCCTTGATAAGTTGTGGTGTGACTGTGGGAAATTTCAGAAATTTCACATGTCTTGGTCATATGTTCTTGCTGCATTCAAGCATGCACACCATGACTTCAGCAACTACATTCATCTAGTGTATACCTTACAACAAGTTTCAAAGGTATACGAAACAAAAGTTGGGTTGCTGCGAAATGAAGAATATTGGCCAACATACACAGAACCTACTTTGTGTACAAATCCATAAATGAAAAGAACTTCAAAGGGTCGACCAAAATCAAGTCGTATAGGAACTGAGATGGATATTACAGAAAATCAAAGTAAGATGAAAAAATGTTCATTTTGTCATACCCCTAGTCATAGCAGAAGAACATGGCTCAATGTTGCACGTGCATCTACTTCGCATCATTAGATTGTGTTAGTTAATAAATGCCTCAATATACTATAAAACTTAAGAGTTTTTCAAATAATAAAATTTCTTCTTTACTTGATTAATTTAGAGTAATTATTTTTTATTTATACAAATAAAATTATAAAGTATTATATATAAACATATAAATAAATTACTTTAAATATACATTAAATAATTACAAATAAAAAATATATATCAAATTAAAATTAAAAAAAAATAACTATTTATAAATTATATATATTATATAAATTATAATTATAAAGTTAAAAAATTATATTTAGAATTATAACCTTAAAAAAGTTATAATTATAAAATTAATAAAAATATATCTATTTTTAATGTTAAATAAATTATATATATATATATATATATATATATATATTACATAAATTAAAATTATATATATGAACTTCAAATTAATTATATATATATATATATATATATATATTTCATAATTAAAATAATAATTATAAACTTAAAAATAAATTATATTTAGAATTATAAAAAAAAATCTATTTATAAGATTAATAAAACAAAAATAAAAACTAAAAAAATTAGAAAAACCCGTTCAAAGTTCGTTTCTTTGGAGACCGAATTCTGACTGGAAAAATAAAAAAAAATAGAAATGGTAGTTCAGACCATAAATAGTATTAAAGGGGTAAATAATATTATAGAGACGTTGTTTTGTGATAACATAATTAAGTTTTCCATCTCTATAATTTATCTCTCTCTCTTTATATATATATATATTAAGAATTAAAAAAATATTTTTCTTATTTTTCTATCCAATTTTGTTAAGAAAACATTATATTCATAATGTTATTATCAATAAAAATGATGTTAAGTATTGTGATAGAATTTTACAGGCAGCAAAAATAAAAATGATTTTTTTTTAATTTATTGGAATGTAAAATGAAAAAGTATACCAGCTTAAAAAATTGACATATATTATATGCAAATATGAAAACAATCCAATCTTGAATATGATGTATATATTTAATTGGAAATTAATATATAATAAAAATGTTAAATATAACAAGTTATATTACAGTAATCCTATATTTTTCTCAAGATTTTTCTCAAGAATGTTTAGATTTTGTGTTTTTCCAAACGTGCATGTTAGAGAAGGAAGAATCTGCAAGGTGTGTACGAGACTAGAAAGTGGTTTATGCAATTGAGTATAATTAATAGCGTTGAACAATGGAAAGAAAATAAATAAATAAATAAATAAATATATTGAAAAAAAAAGGTGTCAATATTACACATTGTTAAATTTTAGATTTTTATTTTATATTTTAATTTTCAATTAAACTTGTACATTATATTTAGAATATAATTATTTGTTGTGTTTGTAAATACGTCACAAATTTATTTGAGTTTATAATATATATATATATATATATATATATATATATATATATATATATATATATATATATATATATATATATATATATATCATTTACCATCTTTATAAGTTATGATTATTTTTTATTTATAATCTTTGTAAATATTTATTTTTACTTAGTTTAATATTATGATGATTGATTTACAATAAAATTAAACCAGAAACTAAAAATGAAAATTTTGAAACTGAGATATTATTCTGAATAAGAAATTACTAACACAATCTTTTTTGCTAAAGTAGAAGGATAAAAACTTCGTTAGAATTTTTTTATAACAGTCAATAAAATTGTAAAAATAATCACATAGTAAGATGCGACATGGTATTATATTTCTTGGGAGAAATCTCTTTATAAATAATTTTAAAAGAGAAAGAGGAAATAATTTTTTTATAAATTAAACTTAGAAATTTAGAAAAAACTCTACAAGATAGTTTTTACAAATTAATTAATTAATAAACTAAATTTAGTTTATAAAAAAATTCTTTTAAGTTTTGTAGAGAAAAACTTATCCAAACAAATCCATTAGCAAATTTCACGAACTTCTAATTAATTTGGAATTTTATTAGCTTAATTCTCTACAGACAAAAGTGAGACATTCATACTTCTTTGTTTACGTATCAACCATGTCAACACAAACACTCGAGTCATGAATAAACTATCAATTTAGTAATTGAAATCATACCAACCAATCAAATTGATCCTTGAAATTAATAAAATGATGAAATAGCCCCCGAAATTATACATCATCAATGAATTTAGTCACTAAAGAAAGTTAATTAAATTGATCGTTGAGATCAAATAAAAAAAATGATGAAAGTCATTAAAGTAATAAATCATCACTCAATTGGTCATTCAAATTGTAATGGTAAAAAAATTGAACCTAAGTTTAAAGGTTTAATGACGTTTCTTTCATGTTTATATTTCACTAGTGTATTATAAAGGTATAAGTGCAATTAAACCTTGATAATTAGAGTAAAATTTGTCTTAATATTGCAACTTTAAAAACTGAATTTATTGACAAATTATAGTTTTAAGGATCAATTTAACCCTATATTTTTAAAGACTACATTGATTGAGAATCCAAAAGCAAAGAACAAATTGATTCATGCAATTTGAAGGACTATTTTTATCATTTTATGAATTTATAGAATAATTTAACATATTATTACAATTTCAAGAATGATAGTTTAATCTTCTGCCGTTCCATGAATCAAAGTTCCAAAGTGTACAGAGTATTGGACCAGAAAATGCTGGACTTAGACTGAACATAAAATGGATTAAAATATATTTTACTATTTATAATCATGGATGCAATTCTCTTTATTTTTAATATTTTAAGCATTCACGCTTCAAAGGATATGCATCATAACAAAGTTCATTCTACTATATAACTATGAACGTAACTGGAAAAATCTACTTAAAACAGGGAAGATATGAAAAAACATAGTTGTCTCGGTACCAACCATTACAAATATAACTCAAAAGGTGAAGAGCATTTTGATTTTATCCAGTATTCATCTCAACTAGAAAAAACTACATTACGATATACTAAAAATTAAAATAGTTTATCTTCATTTTGAATCACACAAGACCCAGGTGTTAATATGGGTCTAACCCGTGAGTCAACCCGGCTCACCACGGGTTCGAACCGGGTTGGGTTCGATTTTTTTTATTTTTACCGATTAAGGGCTAAAAATGAACCCGGCTCACTTAACCAATGGGTTAAACGGGTTCGAGCCGGATTATGGTGGGTTGACCTAATTTTAAATTTTAAAAATAATTATAATAATATACTAACCTTAATTAATCATTTATTTTTAATTTTACAAATAATTATAATACTTTAGTAACCCTAATTTATGTTATCCTATCTTATCTTTACCTTACATTGTTGATTGTCGCCACAAGTTGTTATCAGTTGTTCACTACATCATTACGTTACTGCATTGCACTTTGGTCACTTGTCTTACTATCTATCCACCGCACCACTTCACCATATCCTCTCGTATTGCTTTTAAAGGTAAAGATTTGTTTCATAACCTAAATTATTTGATTGATGAATCTTTATTTGAAAATTGTAGCATCTATACATTATTTGTTATTGATTTATATGTATATCTCTTTAATATATGAATTTTTGACTTCTTTCTTTTAAATTAATTTACATTATGAAATCGAAACAATATATCAAAGTGTCAATGTAAATTGTATTAATGATGATTTTATTATTAATGAAAAACTCAATGAGTCAATTTTAGTTAATAATAAAGATACCGATGTTAAGAAAGAAAAGAAGAAAGCATAAGTTTCTACATCTAAAGTTTCTATATAATTTAAAAAATTAAAAAAATATAAATTAGTGAGTCAACCCACCTAACCCATAGTGAGTTGAGCCGGGTAATAAAATTTCTGGCTCGCCAAAAAGTGAGTCAGGTTGAACTCACCTATTTTCAGCTCAACTTGTGGTGACTCATTTTGACACCCCTACATAAGACATGAATAGACTATTTAAACTTTTTTTTTTTTTTTAAAGAAACAACTAGCCGCCACTAGTTGCATACAAATTTTGACAATCCCAACTAATATAACCCTAATTCATAACCAAAGTGCTTGGTAGGGCGGAAAGACCAGAGTCAAATGAAGACTCAAATTATGCAGCTACAGAGCATTTTGCAGAGACCATTTGCGAAGTAAAGCAGGATGAATGTCCGATAAGTACGGCAAATCAAGCATGCTAATGTAAAGGCATCCAATATCTCCAGGCACATTAAATTTACATTAATATTTGAGAGAAAATATTTACATACTTCTACAAAATAAGTTACATAACTCCCTTAACTAACAATGGCGATTAGGATAAAAGTACATTGTTGACTACATCTGCATTGAAAGTTCAGACCTCTTATGAATTTTTGCCAAGTCGACTAAATGGCGCATGGTTGGTCTGCCATGAGGACAATTCCATGGGGATTTGAGCTCAGCCATATGGTCAAGTATCTGAAACAGTTAGTGTAAGGTACAAATCACTCTATAAGGCTGTAAAATTTAAAATTCAAATTATTTAAATTTAGTTCCCACAAAAAATGATGCTTATCATCCACTTCTGCATTTTTTTATCATGTTTGTTAATGAAGGGGAGGGGGCAATGCTAAAAGTAACGTGCTGTACTACCTTCTGCATTTCATTTCTTCCAAGTGCATCACCAACCATAATTGATGATCGACATGCACGTGATGCCAACATTGCGCGAACTCTTGATGGGCAAATAGAATCTGAGGAGTCCAGTTTAAAGCTACCAACAATGGAACATTCCATGTGACCATCACCATCTGACAGGGTAGAGATGAGCTCCTTAACATCTGTTGGGGAAAATACTTATTGTTAATCACTCCAATAGATCATTCATTCTTTTTACGCTACTGAAAGTACCAATACATCATTTCAAATAAGCAAGTAATTCATTGAGACAAGGGATCTAGACGATCACAAGATTAAAAAATGCGTCCATCTTTAGATCAAAGCTTAGAGCCCGAGCATAAATATATATGAAAATTAACAACTTTGGTATCATGGAATGGAAAAATCTCAATTCAAAGGATACTACTAAGTGCATCATAATGATTTTCAAGAAGAAGCAGGCAAGGCTCCACAGATCCTTACAGTGGCTGAGGACTTCTCTTAAGTTTAACCACGATGTGAGTGTCATTTACGTTTCCTAATATATCCTAATGCATGTTCATGCAGAGAATTGTAGGTTTAACTTGTATCATAAGTCAGTTGAGGATGTTTTCAATCCTCAGTTAGTGTTAAGATCCTAAATTGTCGTCTTGATATTACTTGCATCATTTATCAACTTAAACCATGTTACTTAGGTAGACTTCCAATTCACCTACCTTCAATTCCAAACATCGTGTTTTTACTGAAGGGGACAGACTTTAATTTAAAACGGCATCCAGGTGGTGTATTTGGATCCTCTTCCAAAGTAAATCCATTCTTCCTGAATAATGAGGATAATGCAAATGCACGTCATTGACCACACTAAATCTCATAAAAGCAAAAACAACACAAAAGTACCGCAATGAAACTTCGTAAATAGGAAACTGAATTCAATTTCAGTGAAACCTCAATAGACAAAAGTAACCAAACGATAAACTGGATCAAGAATAATGGACCAATAGCATACACCTAAGCAAGACAATCTTTCAGAAATTACGCAAAAAGTTATGATATGGACCAAGGAAGTTGTCAAGCTCAGTTCACAGCTGTGATTTCTGTTCATACAAGCCACTCAAGTTTTACTAGATAGAAATAGATGCCAAAAACTAACTATTTTTTACCAATTAAGGTAACCCAGGTCACCCATTGAACCAACTTAGCATTAAAACAGTGCAGTATTTTGATCACAGCTTTCATGTTGGTCATAAGTGATTTCTGCATATTGATTTTTATAAATCATAACTGGTACATAAGGAATTGATTTGGTTAAGGTGACAGTAGATCACAGCTATTATAAAAAATAATTGAGTACACAAGAAAAGATAATCAAGCTGATCATTTTTCAATGTTGACCATCTGATACAACTTATTATTAAAATCAAATAAATTAAACAAGAAGGTTAAAAGAGATACTTTTTAGCTCATTTATGTCCTGGCTATAGAAAACAGGAAATATAAATATTTTGATTGATGCAGGATTGACATTAGGATGTCGTTATGAAATCTAGTTTCTTGCAATAACCAGAAGATCACAAATAAGTAAAATTAAGATATCACTCCTTAATCAATATGGCTCTAGTTTTACCTGATTATGTCCATGTGCATTGATGCAACTATTTCTTCTTCGGGGGATAACTCCAAAGTTATTGGCCTACATATGACATTTTTATTGGTGATTTTAGATCGTGAACCAAAAAAAAGAAGAGATAAATTTCTGCCACATGCTATATCATCCATATACAGTAATTTTATTACATTAACAATCAAAGTTTCTGCTCCACGCATAATCTGTAATATTTTTAACTCAACAAGACCCTTGTACCATGTTATTGAAAGTTCCCTCCACTCCAGAAAGAAAAACAGGAATAAAAGGTATAATGATGGTTAGTGAATAATGATATAAGCTCCTCACCTAAGAAGGGGTTGTTGATTCAAGATGGTTGATTGTGATAGACGCTCAAAATTAAACTTCTCATCAGCAGCATGCTGAAAACGGTCATGCTCAAACACAAATTATGTTTTGGTAAAGAAGAAAAATTAAATTTAGCTAAAGGATCTGGTTATATGAATAAATCATTCAAGGAAATCGTGGAAGAAAACAAAGACCACTAATTCCAAAAAGCATATTGGTAATTACCTGATCCACAATGAATAAATCTTGATCCAATTTACAAATGATAAACCCAAGATTGAACTGCCCAATAACCTATTCAACCATGTTGCCAAAGTAATCATCAGTAAATACATAATATATGTACTCTGATCATGCAGATATGACTGAGCAGTTAAAGAATATATTTTAATTTTGGTATGATAATTTAGATATTGTGAATGTATTCAAAATTCAGAAACAAAAATGACTAGGGTTTTATGCAGGAAAAAATAAAAAACTCAAAAATCCCAAAACAGCTTAGCTCAACCATTTTCTGAGCTAGCAAACAACAAAAAACAGCACCATAATGTTATACAAAGTAGCATCAAGAATTGACATTTGTGCAAAGTAAAGCCTTACATAATGAAAAGATAAAAGTACTAGCAATTTTCATGAAATTCAAAATGAAGCATACTAAGTAAAGACCTTCATTCTACTGAAGTCTTCCTTCTTAAAAATTCTTTCAAGTTCAATAGCTGCTGCTTCCAAGGTCCTTTCTTTCTGATCTCCAACTTGTGATTGTGAAAGCTCTAAAGTTGCAGCCGAATAGTAACTAGCATTAATCATGGGTAAAAGTCAGTACATAGATATTTTCCTAGTTCATACAAAGGGTACAAAAATAAAAACCTCTTGGCTTTAGCTTTTCCACATCTAAATTTACTGGATTGCAACAGAGAAAGCCTCTTCTCTCTCCTTTTCTTAAGCTCTTGAAAAGAAAATTGCATGTTAGAGCATATCTTACGACCAGAAGACTTTGAAGAATCTAACTGTACAGGTGACGAGTGTAATGGAGGGTTTGAGGCAAAAACATCTGTAGTGATCATATCAATGCCAGGAGTAATTGATTGAATATCGGCTAGAGGTGTATTATTCTTTAGCTCGATTTCCTGTAAATCAGCACATACATATATGATGAAAACTATGATAAAATAGCAGTTTTTTTAATTGATTTTTCATTCTATTGGAAAGAAAAAAGATCTACAAGGGAAAGAAGGACTGATCTTCACCTTAGACAAAGCAACACAAAATGTACAATGGATGAGGCAAAGACATGAATACTACATTTACTTTTTTTTTTTTATTAACATCCTATGTTCTAAAACATAAATTGCTAGAAATGGTATTATTAATGATAAAATATCAAATACTTTAATAAACCAATATTAACATATAGTACAATTACATACAAGAAGAATTAAAAGTATCAATATATGAAATTTTAGCAGTTCGAGCCACAAACCATATTGGATTCAGGTTCTCTGCCAGATGAGTCACCATTAAAAGAAACTAATTTTTCAGTTTTGTGGTAAACGTTAACAGGATTAGGCTGCTTGAAAGATTCAATCTCACTTGCCCTAGCAGGTTCATCAATTTGGTCAAAACAAAGTGATGATCTTGTAATCAGGTCATTTGATTCGGTATTTGCAGTCTTCAATTGACAATGAAGAGCTTCATTTCTAAGAACAGGCACTTCAGATAAAGCTCTAATGACACTATCACGATTTCTTTTATTTATGGAAACAAAGTTGTTAAGAGTGGACTGAATATGTCTTGAACGGTCAAATGAATATTTACTAGAAGTGTTGCCACTCTCAATTGTCCTTGTGACAAGGGTAGCTTGATCAGGTATAATTCTACCTGGACGTGCTGACTGTCTTCCACTATTTTCATCCTTTGAAGAGCTATGTGCTCTTAGTGTGAACTCTTGGTTCATTAAATTCTCATTATTATCACAAATTAACCCTTCTTCAACAAGTGAGTACTGATACTCATTAATAGATTCAGAAACATTTTTTAAATCAGTAATATGTTTCTCCTCAAGTTCATCCCTAGTATCATTGTCGCACTCTGTATTCATTTTGTCTAGAGAAATGCTACCATTTGGGGATGATAGTTTCATTACAATAGGAGACTTCCCACGGGAGGAACATAACTCAACACACTCTTCTTTTTCAGCAGGCAGCATAACTTCATTAACAGAATAACAGACATTACTAGCAGAATAAATTTGTAGCAAGCCCTCTCTCAGGGCTTGCAATATGGCACTTTCTTCCGAAAAAAATATTTTCCTCTTGTCAGGAGTCACATTGACATCATACGCTCTTGTCGGAACCGTAAAATTCAAAATAGCAATAGGATACTGTTTGGAGTTTGCACCCTTATACAATTCATTCACAAGTTTGCTAACTTTAGGAATATCCACCGGTCTACCATTCACAAAAAAATACTGCTTGTCTCCCAAGTTGCGACCGTTACCCTGTCCCGACTTTGAAAGAAAACCTTCAACCTTGCAAGAATCAGATATAGACAATGTTACAGGCTCTAAGCAGTTGAAAGTGTTCATGCCAAGCACTGTTATGATGTTATCTTTAAGTGAACCACTTCCTTGCGTCTTAAGAACCACAGACCTCACATTTTTACCAGTCGTGTTGGTGCAGACAAAACGAACACCTTTTGCTATAAGCGCATAAGCCTGAAATATGTAAATCATCTCATTAACAAATAACTGAAATTATAGGAAAGAAAATAAGAATGTCAAACAAACTAAGTTTCTCTCATGAATTAGAATTAGCTAACTTGTAGAACTCTCTCATTTATTTCGATTTTCAAAGCTTATTTTAACTCATACATAAGTTAATTAGTTAATTTTAGTCTATGGAGAAAATTCATATTACCTTCTTGTTTTCTTGTCTTAAAAACACTAACTGAAAAGAATTCAAACAGGTCTGCATATTTTCACACAGAGGATAGAGACTCACATTCAACAGAGAAACCAATTTGCCATATTCCCTACGTATGTTACGACTGAACTCTTTGCTCCGAACAGGCAAATTGGAGAACAACTTTTTTACCATAACAGTGGTTCCAATTTGCCGAGCAGTTTTCCTTTCTGTCACGAGAACACCTGAATTATCGAAAGTCAAGTGCGTAGCAACTGGTTCGCTCACTGTTCTTGTTTCAACGGTCAAGTTCCCCAACGCGCAAAGCGAGCTCAGCGCCTCCCCACGGAAGCCAAAAGTGGTGAGAGACTGAAGATCGTGAAATTCCGCTAACTTCGACGTGTGATGCTTCAGCGCAAGAAGCTAAAAAAAAACGGCTAAAAATTGAAAACTGAACCCTAAAAACGATGGTTGAGGCGTCTTGAGTGAAAAATAAATAAATACCTTGAAATTGTTGGGAGCAATGCCGCAACCGTTGTCGATGACCTGAAACCACTGTTCGCCGAAGTCTTTGAGGGAGATCTCGATGCTGGTGGCGCCGGCGTCCAAGCTGTTTTCGACAAGTTCCTTGACGGCGGAAGAGAGGTCAAGGATAACTTGACCGGAGCAAATTCTATGGACGATGCCCTTGCCGATAGGCTTGATGATTTGAGCTTCAACTACCATTTCTGCTTCGGTGCTTCTTCTTACACTCGATTATCAAAACCACAGTTCAAATCGATGCAAAAAACCTGCGAATTTTACCGCCAAAACTGAAGCGGCAACGGCAACTAAAGCGCGCAGAAACGGGAAAGGGTATAATATGAACCCTTTTTATTTCGCTTAGGTTGGAGTTAATGGAATAAATTAGGGATGATATGGTGGGGCGGATAATGTTTTTAGTTTATCAGTTTGCTTTGATCTATTTTGTTAAGCTTGTTAATTTGTTGGAACTCGTAGGACGGATGAGTAATTAATAAAAAATAATTTTTTATTATAATAAAATTAATTATAAAGATAATATATAAAATTTAAAATAAAAAAAATTAAAAAAGTATTAATTATTTTTATTTTTATGACTTAAATTAAAAATATAAAAATTATTAAAATATGAATAATATAAAATTTTATCAAATAAAAAAATATAAATATTTAAATTTTTTAATATAAAAAATATAAATTTTATAAGTTTTAATGTTATATATATATATATTATTTATTATTATTATATAAATTTTATTAGTGTTCTAAATTATAATTTCTTAAAATAATGTAATATATATATATATATATATTAAAGTATTGACAAATAAATAATAATCTTATTATTAAATTTATTGAAATTTTTTATTTTAAAAAATAAATTATTTTTTTTTAAATTATGGCGAGTCGATCCATCAACTTGTCTCTTGTCTCTTGACAGGATGAGTCAAGATCTACGATCTATCATAATTATAACAAGTCTGTCTCATCCCACTTTTAATAAACCGGAACAAGACACGAGGTTAAAACGAGGTGCATTGACCCATTTTGCCATCCTAAAATAAATGTAAACTAATTTACTACTCCTACGTTTTGTTGAAACAATTAGTTTTTTTACTTTTTAAACTTAATTAACGTTGTTCTTTCACAAAAATATTATTTTTACCAAATTTTTAAACTAATATATTCTTACATATTTGGAAAATTTAACATGAGTTTAAAATATAAAAAACTCTTATTAAATTATATTAAAAGATATCCACATTCCCTTTAATTTTAAAATAAATATTTATTTTAAAATAAATATTTATTTTTAAATAAACATACATCAGTCTCATTTTTAATAAATTATATTTATCTTCTTTATAATTTTAATAATATGATATTTCTTTTATTTTATCATAAAATTATTTCCTTTAAAAGATCTTCATCTTTTTATATTTTAAACATTTTTAATTTTTACATGTTTTATTTAAATTTTAACTAATATAATACTTTTAAATTAAATAACGTAAAAAAAATATTTTAAATTATTATTTCTTAAATCCTCAACACTAAACAATAAAACAATTTAGAAAAAAATGTAAATGCAACTTTATGCAAATATAAATAATATATAATGTTTAAAATAAGAATATAATAATAATTTGATGCGAAGTTTTTAGTGCAAATTAATACCGTTATAATTCAGTTTTATTTGTTTTGTTTATTGTTTCATTTTCTGCCTTCTATTACGTAGCTTTTAGCTATTTAATATAATGCTCTTTTATATTTTATTTATTTATTCGATACATATTTTTAATTTAATAAATATTTTGATTCAATTTTGTTGTTTTTTTTTCTCTTTCTTTGCAATCTCAACAAACATAAACCCATGCAGCACCACGTTTTTCACAAGTGTTGAAACGTCCATATCTCTTTTTCATAAATGTTGAAACTTAGTTTTACCACTTTTGGATGTTATGGTATCACAATATAACTTTGTTTTTTTTTTTGTATTTTTTATGTATATTATTATTTAGAATCAAACTTCAACATATTAATATTTAATTTTTTCTAGTCCTTACTACTTTCACAATGGTAAAAATTCTCCTATGATTTTAGTTTCCCCTCAACTAAATGGGACCAACTACTACTCATGGAGTAGAAACATCGTAAAAGTCCTCCTCTCTAAAAATAAATTGAAGTTTGTTGATAGCAGCATCGAATCACCCCAACACAATGATCCTCTTTATGAAGCTTGGGAAAAATATAATGTTATTGTTCTTTTCTGGATCATTCACACTTTATCCACTCAAATCGCTAAAAGTTCTATCTATATTAACAATGTTAAGAATCTTTGGGAAGATTTGAACCAGAGATTCTTTAAAGAATATCATTTTCAAATTTCTGATTTGTTTCAAGAAATTTATCCCATTTGTCAAAGAGAAAGAGATGCGTCAGAATTCTATATTAATCTTACAATTCTTTAGGAGGAGTTGGAATCACTTAAATAATTTGTTGATTGCTTTTGCTATGTCTCCTAGAATTATGGGTTATCCAAATTTTTTACTAAATACATAGAATTTGAGTATGTGTTATATTTTTTTAAGGGTCTTAGTGATACCTATACTAAGGTCAAGACTCAAATTCTTCTTATGAAACTCTTACCTAACATTAATCATATTTTCTCTTTGGTTCTTTAACAAGAAAGACAAATTATTGGTAATGTTGTTATTGAAGCTAAAACCCTAAACAATATGACTAGAACTCATTTCAATTCAAAATTGCAAGGACAAGAAAGTGGAAATAACTCGAAATGTCAAGCAAAGGGTAGAGGTCGTAATCCTAACTATGAGAAACATTGCACCTATTATAATAAATTAAATCATTCTATAGATGAGTGTTGCTCCAAGTATGGATATCCTCCATGGTATAAATAGAAAAGTGAACATGCCACGAACAACATTATAGCAGGTAATGAACAAATAATTGATATTGATAACAACAATGAACCTATGTAGAATAATCATCAAATTGTCAATCAAAGCAACAATCGTTTTATTGTTGATCAAGTTTAGCAAATCTTGAAAGTGCTCTAAGATTCTTCTGGACAGAACTTACTAGTGAGACCTTTGCCCAAGATAAAAACAAAGGTAAATCTTCTTGGATCCTTAACACAGGAGTCATTAGTCATATTATTAACAAGTATTCTTATATCATTAGCTATTACAAAATTAAATTTGTCCCAAGTTAAACTTTTTAATTATTCTTTCATTAATGTTATGCTGGGACAATAAAATTTGTTGAAAACTATATAATTTGTAATGTTTTGTATATACCCAATTTTACTTTCAAACTTATTTCTATCCAACGTTTAATTTGTGATCTTATTTACCAATTAACTTTTACTATCAACATCATTGGGCATGCTAATCTTGGAGGTCTTTACTATCTACCAAAATCTTTGCTTTCAATCCAAAATTGCCACATTTATATCAATAATTTTGCTCACATTCATAAAAAGTCTAATATTGATGTTTGGCATCTTAGACTTGGTTATTCTTCTAATAAAATTATTGAACACATTGGTAAAAGTTACTCCTATATATATTTTGATTTTGACAAGCCAAGTGATACTTGTCATTTTGCTAAAGAGCATAAACTTTCTTTTCAATAATGTCATAATATTTCTTTAAATCTTTTTTATCTTATGTATGTTGATATACGGGCCCCTCTTATTGTTACTTCTATTCATGGACATAACATTTTTTTAATTGTTGCGGATGATTGTACTAGACATACTTGGATTTTTCTCATAAAAGTTAAAAGTGAAACTAGGGATCTTTTATTAAATTTTGTCATGTTTGTTAAGAATTAGTTTATTTCCAACATTAAAGGCATTAGATATGATAATGGGAAAGAATTTGATTGTATTAATTTCTACAATGAGTTTGCCATACTACATCAAAAGTCATATGTTGAAATTCCTAAGCAAAATTTCATTGTTGAAAGGAAATACCAACACATTTAAACATGACTCAGTAAAATCTTATTGTTCTTATATTGTTAAACATGTTGTTCATCTTATAAACATGTTTCCTTTTTATTGTCTTGAATAAAATCTCTCTTTGAAATTCTTTATTGCCTCCTAAATATTCTAATTTAAGAGTTTTTTGGCTCTCTGGTTTTTACTTCCACTCTTGAGAATAATAGGAGCAAACTTGATTCTAGATCTAAGAAATGAATTTTTCTTGGATATAAAAATATTCTTATTGACATGAAAAAATAGAGAAATCTTCATAAGTAGAAATGTTATTTTCTATGAGCATATTTACCCTTACATGAATAATAATTCTAACCATATTCATAATTATTATATTCATAATGACTTCAAATTTTTACTTGACAAAATTACACACACACATGAATGAGGTCTTCAAAATGATGTTGATAGAGATGTTATAAGTGCTCAAAATGACATTGACATAATAAACACCAATCATAATGATGCAAGCACCATAAATGATATAAATGCTCAAAATGACATGAACAAAGTCAACACCAATCATGATAATACTAATATTGATAGAACAAACACCAACAATGATCTTCGTATATCAACCAGAATCAGAAGAGCACCAAAATTTCTTGTTGATTATCATCATCAGATGAACAGTTCTGCCAAATTTAATCCCGTTGAAGGCAAAGTATTTTTTCTTTTATTATCTGTTTTATCTTACAACTCTCTTTTTGACATACATTTACATTACACCATGGTTGTTTCATCCAACGAGGAACGTACTTCCTATGATCATGCTTACCTTGCTCCTGAATGGGTTATTGTTATGGATCATGGAATTAAAGCCTTAAAGGAAAACAACACTTGGTACTTGACAAATTTGCCTTCCGAAAAATCCCTATTGGATGAAATTGGTATATAAGATTAAATACAAAGTTGATGACACTATTGAAATAGATAAAGCCCAACTTATTACTAAGCGTTACACCTAGCAAGTTGGAGTTGGTTATCTCAAGACATATTCTCCAATAACGAGACTTATTACTGTCCGTCTTATTCTTGCTTTAACAACTACCCAGAATGGGCATCTCCATCAACTTGATGTCAACAATATTTTTTTATATGGAGGCCTCAATGAAGAAGTTTATATGACCCTTCCTCTTGGTCTCATTGCTCCTAAGAGGAATCAAAATCCTTGTATGGATTAAAGCAGACCAGTAGGTAGTGGTTTTCTAAACTCTCTACATCTCTGCTTTCCTTAAATTTTAATCCCTCTAAATCTAATAATTCTTTGTTCATTAAGAAAACTCTTAGTATTACCATCTTACTTGTGTATCTAGATGATATCATTCTTGCAAGTGATTCCTTAAATGAAATCCAAATTGTGAAACATCTTCTGGACAATAAGTTTAAAATCAATGATCTTTGTTATCTCAAATACCTCAATGGTCTAGAGGTAGCTCGATCAAAGGATGGAATTCATGTGTGCCAAAGAAAATACGACTTAGACATTCTAACAGATGTTGGAATGCTTGTCGCCAAGCCTTCTTCCACTCTTCTCATTCGTGATACAAAAATTTTGTTTGATACTAATGTGTTAAGTGGTAAAAAGTTGATATAATTATGCCTTGAATTGTTATGAAACCACTTAACTTATGTTAATTCTAATATATTTTTCTCCCAATATAGGATGAATTCGAGAATACCTTGATACAAGAGTAAGGAGCATAATTGTCAACATAATTGGAGTAAAATTTAAAGAAAGAAGAGCGCTTAAGCGAATGAATGATGCAAGGCCCGGCCCAAATTCTCTTATAAAAAGATAAGTTGTGTTTTGAGAAAAGCAAGCAGTCTTGGAGGAGAGGAGGCACGACTACTGTTAGGGTTTTGTCCAATCTTCATCAATTCTTCTTCATCAATTGAAGCATTGTAATGGCCAACATGAGTGGCTAACTTCATTCTCTTAGGATTCGGTGCACTTCCTTTGAACTCTTTTGTATCATGGTGATATTTTGATATATTAATCTATGCTTTGATGTTGTTATTCTTATCATTTATGCTTTGGAATGATTTATTCTTGATTGTTTGAGATATGATTGGAAAATATATCTTGAACCCTAGATCACGATAAGAATATTTGTTACGTTAATTGCCAGGAATGGAATGAATGTATCAATTGCTTAACACCCTAACCCTAATGTTGGAAAATCTGTTAATTGTGTGAGGAATCAACATTTATTAGGTTTTCTTATGAATTTCATGTGTGAGGAATCAACATGGATGATTTGAGTAGGTGGCATCAACATTGTTAGGTTAATTGAAGTTCTTAATTGATTTAGCCATTACAAAAGAGGGATAAGGAAGGAAGCCAATCATAAGTACCTTTAATTGATATTTTCTCAACAATTTACAAGTCTTTGTCATTTAATTTCAATTCAACTCTTATTTGCAAAACCTAATCTGTTTTAATCTACTTAGTAAGCATAATTGGGAATTTCCATTGAAACTATTCCTCGTGGGATCGACTTTTATTTAATCGAAATACTATACTGCGATTGATAATTTGGTACGCTTGCCAATATTTCAACGAGTATTTCTGGCACCGTTGCCGGGGAACGGTGTTCTTTGAGAATTCTTTGTTTAGCTTATTGAGTATTTTATTTTTATTTCTATTTTTTTTATTAGCATTGTCATTATTATCATCATTATTATTATTATTATCATTATTATTATTATCATTATTATCATTATTATTATCATCATTATTATCATTATCATTATTATTATCATTATTATCATTATCATTATTATTATTATTATCATTATCATCATTATTATTATCATCATTATTATCATTATTATCATTATCATTATCATTATCATTATCATTATTATTATTATTATTTAGTTTTTAGTTTGTGCTAATATTTGCTTGAGTTACTCTTTTGATTTATGCGTTTAAGAGGACAGGTATCTTCAGAAGAAGGGAAACTCAAGAACAAACTACAAGAGAATCTGCTAATTCTTCTTTCACACTTGATTTAGCAAACCCAATTATAGAAGATATGGCGGAAGAAGGAGCAAATCGAATCCAGATCCAAATACAAATCCAAATCAAAACCCAAATGCAAATCCACCTAGAAGAACTCTTAGAAATTGTGCTATAGAGCAAGGTCCAAGATATTTTTCCAGCATTGTCATTCCGGACGATCATACATTGCAGATGAATCCAGCTTTCTTAAGCTTGATTAGTGCTCATCAATTCACTGGATTGGATCATGAAGACCCTTATATTCATTTGTCTACTTTTTATGAGTTGATTGGTACCATGGGATTTAGAGCAACAAATCTTGAATCTGCATATTTGATATTATTTCCTTTTTCTTTGGCAGGTAGGGCAAAAGAATGGCTGAAAGCACATCCTAATCATAGTTTGACTAATTGAAGTAGTGTAGAAGAGAAGTTTCTGAACAGATTTTTCCCACCATCCCGCTACATCAAAGCCAAATCTGACATCACTTCTTTCAGACAAGGAGCAGATGAGCAATTTTGTGAAGCATGGGAGAAATTTAAATCACTGTTAAGAAGTTGCCCAAATCATGGATTTGATGACGTTTCTTAGTTGAATATTTTCTATACTGGCTTGCGACATGATGCAAAGATATTATTAGAGGCTGCAACAGGAGGATCTATGTTGGATGTAGAAATTGATCATGCCACCAGAATTATTGATGCACTAGCCTTTACAGACCAACAGGCCCAACATGATAGACATCCAATTCAAAGGAAAGGAGTCCTTGAACTTAACACCACAGATGCTCTCTTAGCCCAGAATAAAATTTTGACCCAACAAATTGAAGCATTGAACCAGAAAATAGAGAAATTACCTCATCAAATGCACACAGTACAAATTATTCCTAATCAACAGATGAGTTGTGATTTGTGTAGAGGTGATCATTCAAATGAACAATGCTCTTATCAAGGCAACATTCAGCAAGAAGAAGTTAATTATATGGGGGCCCAAGGTAGTAGTCAAGGCAAACAAGGTAATTTTCCTAATCTCAATAATTATCAGAATAATTTTGCACAAAGATGGAGAGGGAATCAAAATCAGAATTAAAATTTTGGGTGGAAACAAGGACAACTTGCATTTCAACAACAGTCATATCAGCAACCTCCATATCAACAGCAGCAACAGCATTATACTTCAGTGCCTGACAGAATAAGTAAATTGGAGGATATTGTAGAAAAATTTATGCAAAGCACTATGGTTAATCAGAAAAATATTGAGGCTTCATTCAGAAATATAGAGACCCAAATAGGCCAACTGGCTAAGCAATTATCTGAGCAGCATTAAGGAGGACAGTTTTCAGCTAACACACAAACCAATCCAAAGGAGCAATGCAATTCAATAACTACAAGGAGTGGAAAAGTTGTAGGTAAGGGGATTGGTGACAATATAGTTGTTGAAGAAGAAGTTTTGGTAAAAGAAGATGAAAAGCAAGAAGATGAGAATAATAAAGAAAGACATATTCCTAATAAGAAGAACGAAGAGAAGATAGAAAAAGGAGGGAGTCAAAAACCATTGTAGAGAAGTTACCGTATCCCAAGGCTCCTTCACAAATAGATAAAGAAAGATAGTTTGCAAGATTCATGGATATTTTCAAGCAATTGCAAATTAATATATCATTTGTGGAAGCTATGGAGCAAATTCCAACATATGCCAAATTCATGAAAGACCTCTTAATTAAGAAAAGAAGATTTACTGATGAAACAGTAGAGTTAGAGGCAGGATGCAGTGCTATATTCCAAAAATCATTGCCTCAAAAGTCCAAGGACCCTAGAAGTTTCACTATACCAGTCACAATTGGTGAATTACCGGTGAAAAATTCATTGCTTGATTTAGGGGCCAGTATAAACCTCATGCCATTATTTATGCTCAAAAGAATAAGAGACTTGGAAGTAAAGCCTACAAGAATGACATTGCAACTAGCTGACAGATCTCTAAAGATTCTTTATGGAGTAGCAGAAGATGTTTTAGTTAGAGTGGACAAATTCATATTTCCTGTTGATTTTGTGATTATGGACATGGAGGAAAATGAGGAAGTCCCATTGATCCTGGGAAGACCATTTATGAAGACTCGTCAAAGTAATTATAGATGTTGACATGGGCAAGTTGAAAATTAGAAGTGGAGATGATGAAGTTAATTTTAATCTGTTTGAAGTTGTACAACAACCGGAAGACAAAAAAGATTGTCTCAGAATAGACACTTTGGAGGAATTAACCATCTTAACTGAAAAACAAGATTACAAGCGTGTTGCACAACCCCAAAGACATCTTAGTCGACTATGAAGGAAGTTATTCAAAGAGAGGTACTCGAAACCTCTTGAAGCGGTATGATTTATCCAATCTCCGACGGTTGTAAGGTTATTCGCAATGAAAAGAATAAATTCGTTCCCACAAGGACAGTTAAGGGATGGAGAATGCGTATATATCACCTTGATCACTCACCCGCATGAGCCCTAAAGCAAATAGGCGTCAAGTTGAAGACGTTAAACAAGCGCTCTCGGGAGGCAACCCAATGTTTTGAATTTGTTTTTTTTTCTTTTTGCGGTTTAAATTTTTTTGTGCATTTTTCTTCCTTAGGTTCTTTCTTTGCAAAATTGCTCCAGGTACACGGTGCACTTCTCCTCAAGACTTTGAAGTCTTACTTCAATAGCCTGGGAACAGTCCAACTTTTCTGGAGGGGGTGAGAAAGTTTGCAGTTGAGGCTGAGGCACAAGATAAGGAGTACATGACAAGTGAAGAAAATGAGGGAGGAAACTTACTTTACTTTTAATGTTTTTAATTCCTTTGTTTTTAATTTAATGTTTTTAATTGTTTTATTTTAAATTTTGAATTCCCTTTTTGTCCCATAATTTATTTTAGATCCATATATGAGATTATTGTTTATTGTCTAATTCAAATCTAGAACGTGAAAAATAATTTTGATTGTTTCCAATAACAAGTGATTTTGGGATATTGAGTATGATAGTGAAAAGGAATTGATGAGGAAAATTAGGAATTAACTGAATTGGAGAAGCTAGTCAAAACCCAGGTGAGCAGAGTACCACAAACAGATAAATTGAGTGTCAATACTTTGTGATGATAACTGATATTGGTTGATTCTTTGATGTGATTACATGTTAGCAAGACTTGAAAATGATAAAGGCATTTTTTTCTTTGTAGTAGATATAACCCAGAGCCAAATAGCCAACCATGCATTAATTATAGGACATCCATTTGAACCCCTTTTGAGCCAAAAAAAAAAATTTAATATTGTTTCTTAAACATAACCCTTAAGCCTAAACACTATTTATCTACCTTCCTATATTTGAGAAAGGAAATGAGTATGAATGTCACTATTTTTCTTATTGTTTGGTATTGCTATTGTTGTCCTACAGGTATTGTTGGGGTGTTATTGTTAAAAAAAAAAAAGTGTAAAGAAAAAGGAAAAGCAAAGCTTAAAAATTTGCAAAGCCAAAAAAAGGATACATGTTAAAAAAAAAAAAAAAAGTCAAAAGGGGGATAATAACTTGTGAGATTATTAACTCATTGTCATTGTGTTAGGGATAAAAGCATAAATTTTGAAACCTGACTTGAGAAATTGTTAATCAAGAATCATTCATATGAGTTGAATTTCTCAAATATTTTTGTATATCCCAGAAAAACCAATAATTCTTTCTTAGCCCAGCCCCATTACAAGCCTCAAAATACCTTTTGATTTAAGTCTTGTTTAACAATTATTGATTGCTTGAAGATGATTATCAATATTGGATTGTCTAAATGAAGTGATTGAATGAGATAAACACTTACCTGTGAGAATTAGAGCTGAGTATATATAACTCTATTTGAGAGATCATGCTTCTCTGAGGATAGTTGAGGACTAATTATTCTTTGTTGGTTTCTATAACTTGAATGTTTATGTGTTCTATTTTCATTTGGAGTTGTGAGCATCACCTCTGAAAATTTTTATGTTGTGGTTCTAGAAGAGAAAAAGATAATAGGTGATGATTTTGTTTTGGAAAAATTACTTTGCTTGGGACAAGCAAGATTCTAGGTTGGGGGGAGTTGTTAAGTGGTAAAAAGTTGATATAATTATGCCTTGAATTGTTATGAAACTACTTAACTTATGTTAATTCTAATATATTTTTCTCCCAATATAGGATGAATTCGAGAATACCTTGATACAAGAGTAAGGAGCATAATTGTCAACATAATTGGAGTAAAATTGAAAGAAAGAAGAGCGCTTAAGCGAATGAATGATGCAAGGCCCGACCCAAATTCTCTTATAAAAAGATAAGTTGTGTTTTGAGAAAAGCAAGCAGTCTTGGAGGAGAGGAGGCACGACTACTGTTAGGGTTTTGTCCAATCTTCATTAATTCTTCTTCATCAATTGAAGCATTGTAATAGCCAACATGAGTGACTAACTTCATTCTCTTAGGATTCGGTGCACTTCCTTTGAACTCTTTTGTATCATGGTGATATTTTGATATATTAATTTATGCTTTGATGTTGTTATTCTTATCCTTTATGCTTTGGAATGATTTATTCTTGATTGTTTGAGGTATGATTGGAAAATATATCTTGAACCCTAGATCACGATAAGAATATTTGTTACGTTAATTGCCAGGAATGGAATGAATGTATCAATTGCTTAACACCCTAACCCTAATGCTGGAAAATCTGTTAATTGTGTGAGGAATCAACATTTATTAGGTTTTCTTATGAATTTCATGTGTGAGGAATCAACATGGATGATTTGAGTAGGTGGCATCAACATTGTTAGGTTAATTGACGTTCTTAATTGATTTAGCCATTACAAAAGAGGGATAAGGAAGGAAGTCAATCCTAAGTACCTTTAATTGATATTTTCTCAATAATTTATAAGTCTTTGTCATTTAATTTCAATTCAACTCTTATTTGCAAAACCTAATCTGTTTTAATCTACTAAGTAAGCATAATTGGGAATTTCCATTGAAACTGTTCCTCATGGGATCGACTTTTATTTAATCGAAATACTATACTGCGATTGATAATTTGGTACGTTTGCCAATATTTCAACATAATGATTCTACTTATGATATTGGTTCTTTCAGCAGATTAATTGGGAGATTGCTCTATATTACAAACACATGGCCTAAAATTTGTGTTTGCTATCTAGTTTCTCAATTAGTTCCTTCAAAATCCGACCAAACAAAACCATCAAGAATCCTAATGTGTTCTTTGTTACATCAAGCAAAATCCTGCTCAAGGATTATTTTTTCCTTCAAAATCTGAGATTTAATTTAAGCGCTTAAGTTATTTTGTCTGGGCTTCATGTCTAAACTTCCCTCATTCCACGACCAATTTTTGCATCTTCCTTGGGTCTGCTTCATTTTCTTGGAAATCCAAAAGGCAAACCACTATTTCTAGATTCTCTTGCGAAGTTGAACACATGCCCTTGCTACCAACAATTATCAGTTGCATTGGTTGCACTATCTTCTTCAAGATCTTCATGTCAAAGTCATTGCTCCTACAGTATTGTGACAACCAAGCTGCAAGGCATATTGCTTCTAACTCCAACTTTCATGAGAGAACCAAACACATTAACATTGATTGTCATGTTGTTCGTGTTCACCATCTTTCGGGTCCCGACAAGTATACTCTCACTTGAACCCTTCATAGAAGATCAGGGTCGGTCATTGGTGCAACCCACTAAGGGGATCCCACCAATCAGTTTTCTTGCGCCTTATGGATTTAGTCACTCGTTGACTCGCACACATATCAGACTCCTTGGTCCGTGTTTCAAGATGGGCCGAATGGGGAGCCAGCAGGTCAACGCCTGAGGGCGTGAGCTACTGTCCACAATCGCAAAGATGATGTTTCCACGAGCATATCAATAGTCCAGGCTTGGACCACCGCCACGATCTGTGCCAGTCTGTGCCTCGAGTCGATTGGCGGACCAACTCTCACCGTTTCACATTCAACCAAGACACATCACTAGCCCCCAAACCTCAAGCCAAGCTTTTCCATTTGCTTCCTATTAAAACTACTAAGCAACTTGCAAACTTTTTCACCAAATCCTTAGACCGTGCTCCTTTCAACAATCATCTCCAAGCTTGGTGTATTGAGCATACACTCTTCATCTTAAAGGGGTGTTAGAATTTTTATATTTTTTTTATTGCCTCATTTTCTGCATTTCTTTATGTAGCTTTCAGTTATTTAAGAGAATTCCCCTTATATTTTTTTTACTAATTCAATACATATTTTCAATCTTAATGAATATTTTGATTTAGTTTTGTCCTTTTGATACATCCCTTTTTCACCAATGTTGAAATCCAGGTTCACCCCTTATGGATGATAGTTGTAATAGAAACGTTCAAATATTCTGCATATCAAGTAATGACAATCTCTCAAGAAAGTGGAAAAGATGGGGAAGAAGAAAAGGAGTTTGTTGCATGGTCTATTAATAACATTCTAGATTATTACTACAAGTAGTGACATGCAACTTGGAAGGAATAATTAGTCATAAGTTCAACCCTTGAAAAAGAAAAGTGTTGATGAGCAGGTTGGGGGACTTATGCACTTGATACCAAATAGTAGAATGTCCAAACCATACCTTTAAATCAATCATCAATTTTTTGGTAGCTAATCATTAAGGACAAACTTCAAACACAATGAAGCATGTTCCAAATAGCAACATACATGAGAAGAAAGTCTAATAGGGCTCAGGTTTATATTGGTGTGTCCATAAGAATTGCCTGATCCTCTTGTTTAGGGGTTCCTAGTCATTCAATGCCTAAACATGTTAAATAACTAATGGTTCAAAAATGGGTGGTATCATAAGGAATCTAGGTCTCAATTTCTAGTTAAAGGAAGATGCTCTGTTGTGTCTCCTTTGTTTATGGTAGTTCAATTCTCACCTTAAGGGAGGGTCTTTTGGCATGAATTGATTACTTTTGGGACTTTTATCCACGAGCCTTGGGTTGTATGAAGTGACTTCAATGCTTATTCTCACTTGTTGGAGAATAAAATATGAAAATTACGAATATTAAAAATATATCTCCCATTATTATTAATATTATATATCGAATAAGTATTCTTCTGATTTTATTCTCTTATGTTGAGTTGTAGTATATTATAGAATAGAAAATATTTAAAAACCTAAAACATAAAATATTTGTGATATTTATAGAATTTTATTCATCATAGAGTTTCATATTGTGTGACTAAGAAAGTGTACAGCGAGAGATTTATCAAATAATGGTCAACAAAACTCCAAATTCAGCATAAATATTGGTGTGCATCAATGTTACATATAAATGATACATTTGGAGTATTAATCTCAAATATAACTTGTTGTTTTAGTTTTTTTAATTACATATTCAATGTTCATCCAACTTAAACGAGCGTTTTCAAATCTTAATAAATACCACCTTTTAATTCAAGAATATCATATTTATGCAAATTTTAAAAATTTATGTTAATTATCTTAATTTAATACTATAATAAATATCATGTTTCACTTATAAACACGTCATAACTAATGAATCTAGTCTTGTAAACTAAAATTCTATTCATTTATATTCATATAACATTATGATAAAACTATTAAGTTATGTTCTGGTACCAAATAATAATTTAAAAATTTCGGAAACAGTAAGACAAACATTCCATCATTGTTAATGTGGCAAAAATCTTTTTTCAAATATATGTTTGTAGGGTTTCAAATTCTCATTCTCTTCAATTTTGATAGTATATTACGTGAAAGTAGATTTAATAACCCAAAACATAGAGGAATTGTGATATTTATAAAGTTTTGTCGTAAAATGAAAATTTGGTAACTAACTTAATACCAAAATTGTCATCCAATTATTCTTATATAACGGTTTGAAAAGTGACCATATTGTATAATATGAGTTAAATGTTATGGTGTGAATAAGTTGTTCATACCCATGTTCCGGACTAGTACCAGTACCTGCTAACATAAAAAGGTGGAAAAGTGCTTATGCTGATTTGTACAAAGCATATGACACTGATGAGATGTTGTGATTAGATTTTTGGTTGCATTTCATCTGCTAGTATGGTTTCCCACGGATAGATTCTTTTCCATTCTTAGATGATTTGTGTTGCCATCTTTTGAGTGAAACAAGTGAAATTTTTTGGTCAGTTAGTTCGTGGTACAGTATAAGTAGTTATGTATTGTGTTTGCAACTTGATCCTGAAACCTGGGATATGAGATGCTCATTTTATTGAGACATATGTATGGTTTGTTTGCAGAGATTATGAGATTATACCTCCTCGGATTCCTTTGGTGAGGATCTCGTTATACAATTATAAATTATGACATCTTCAAACTTAAATTATCATATATATAAATTCTTTTAGGACTATTTACAAATTAATTTTATTTTAAATGAATAACTTCTACAATATAGTAAAATTATATTTCAGAACATTTTTTTAATATGATTGTTCTGAAGATAAAAACTATACTAAAGCTTCTAAGCATACATGCACCACGTATAGAGTGAAAAAGGAATTTTTATAAAAATAAATAAATATAAAAAATCAAATTATACAATCATACAAATGGTCAAAATTTGTTTATCTTAAACTATCATATAACTTTTAAAAGAAAACTTCCCAATTATTATGAATATTAAATGATCTAAAAATTTCATGTATATAGAACTGAATTAAAGATTTTAGTTGTCCCTTTATCTCAATATTTTATCCTCTTTATGCTTGGTATATTTCGTATTATGTTTTATAATCAATAAAATCATAATTAAATTTTTATCTACGAAATTTATTCTTATTCATTTTAAGTTTGACTAGTGTTGACTGGAAACAGAATGAACTCTGTTTTTTCTTTTTCTTTTTTTTTCTTATATTATTTTTTATCTCGTCTACATTTTAACTTTATATTTAAATTTAAATCTTAAAATATTAATTATTTTAAAGTATTTTCTTTTTTTTCTCGTATTATTTATAAGGTCATTTCTTTTATATATCATTATTTTTATTTTTCTTTTACCTACTTTTCACTCTTTTATTTTTTCAAATCTCTTAAATTGATGAATTCATTATATTATTATCTTTTAATCAATTTAAATCTCTTTTACTAATTTGAAAAATACAAAATTATTTTTTATTTTTCCTTATCATTTTCTAAACATTCTAAATCCATCTTACTAGTAATTATTATTATTTTATTTTTAGTAGTACCCACATTTTCTTATGTCATCTTTTATGGGTTTATTATTCCGATTTATTATATATATTAAATTTAATTTTAATAAAATTAGAATTTAAAACATTAAAAAATTAATGATTAAAACTTTTATTACTTTAAACTAATTAAATAAGAATTAATTTATTAAATATTTTTTTATAAACTATATATTTTATATTTACTAATATTTTAAAATATAATTAACTTATATGTTTAAATACATTGTTATAATAATCATAATAATAATAATATTATTATCATAATATTTTATATCCAATAAAAAATGATTAAATATTTATTTGTACATACATATTTAATATAAATATCATAAATTAAAATATATACTTAATTATTAATGATAATAATAATTAAAAATTAATAAATATTTATTTATATATAAATAATACACAAAAATATTAAATTAATTTATTATAAATATAGTTATTTTGTTATAATTAATATAAAAGAGGAATGAGAAACCCAAAATACAACATCGACAGAAATGAAAACTTAATTTATAACTTCGACGGAGGTTAACGATCGAGACGAGAATGGTTAAAGAAGTTAAGAACATGAATTTAGAAGATAAAAGCTACTCGTCTCATTGTCATGCCTAAATAACACATTTAAACTTTTATTATAATTAATTATTATAATTTAATATTAAAATTTAATATAATAATTAATCTGAAATGATAATAAATTTATAAGAGGTTTTAATTTTTTATAAAAAATATTTTAAAAATATTAAAAAGTTAATGTATTTTTAAAAAAAGTTATAAGATAAAAATTAAAACTATCTAATTTTACAGAATTTAAAAAATATTTAAACAAGTATCATATATATATTTTTATAATATTATTTATATTTTATAAATAAAATATAAATATAAATATTTTCATTCTTCTTGCTCGTCAAAAAGTGCTTAAATTTATTTTATTTTAATAAATACAATTTTGACTTAAAATATTTAGACAAAATATTTTATATAAGATTTTTGTTATTTATTTCTTTTTTTTAAGCAACGATATTTATTGAAGCGAACTTAAAAACATTTTAAGAATTTTTACGGTCAATAATTTTCAATATAATTATTTATAAGTAATATTGTAGATATTGTGGATAAAATTTAATTTGTAACCGATAATCTATATAAATTATGGTTTTTATAAATTAATTATGATAAATTTTATATGTAAATATAACAATAAAATTGTGACTAACAAATAATTTACATTATAATATCTAAATTAATTGTATTAATTCTAATTATTTATATTTATGATTTTTTTAGAGTTTTTAGTGAGCAAAATATTTTATAATCTAATTCAATTTATTACGGATTAATAGATGATATGAATTGATTCATTTAAATATGTATATTTATTTTAATTATTTTTTATTTTTTAAAATTACTAAATTAGGTTAATTAGGTAGGTTGACTTATTGATATAAATGAATTAGATGAGTTAACTCACTAAATTATTTTTTCTTCATTATTTAATCAACACATGCATAAAAAAATTAAATTATTAAAAATTTAAAAAAGGAATCAATCCACTACCAATTTAACTTGAACCCGTTTAATTTACAATTAAGTGAATCATTTTAACTCATTATTTAAAAAAAATTATTTTTTCAACCAAATCTATTTAAAATTCGTACTAAGTCAAATTGACTCTCGTATTGACATCCTAATTTTTTATAATAAATTAAAAGAATTTAAAAGAAAAGTGTAGAAAACATTAAATTATGATCATATTTGCAAAATTTTGTATGGAGTTATTTGCAAAATACTTTAAAAGAACAAAGTAATTTAATCATATTTGCAACACACATCTTTTCACTTTAAACGGTCATAATATTCTCCATTATTTAGAATTCAAACTATAAATACAAAAATAAAAATGTTAAAAGAATTATTTGTAAATAGACTTTGGATACAATCCTTGGAAAGAATATTAGCAACAAATTAAATAAATTAAAACCAAGTTATAAGTAAGGGTCACATTATTTAATGATTTCCACATGGTTCTTGAAATTGGACCTATCATAAAACTAATAAATATATGAATTTAGGGTTCAAAGATTCAATAAAAAATTAAATCAGAGTGAACCCGAATTTAATAAAATAATACATTTTAATAATAAAATAATATAGAATTAAAAATAAGTTTATCACAACATAATAACAATTTCAATCCAACATAAATGCTATTTGAAAAAGTATTATATAATAATAAAAATAATATGTAAAATACATAAAGAAAAGTAACATGATTAAACATATATCAAATACCTTGAGTACAAAGCAATTAAAGAAAAAAAATATCGCTACATTTAACTTGAAAACAATTATAAAAAAAAAACTATAACTAATTTGAAAATAATTAGGAAAAAAAAATTATATCTAACTTGAAAACGGAGAAAAAATTACACCATATATTTCATTGCATTTAATTTCAAATTTTTATATATTTTATTTTATTTCAATGCATGATTATGAAACATAAAGATAACTCACTACATTTAACCTATTATTCACTCGTCAATTAATTTTCAAAATTATGAGATTATGATTCTTATGTGTTATTATATTTTCATAGTGATGATAACAATAGAAAAAAAATTATATCTAACTTAAAAACGAAGAAAAAATTACACCATATCTTTCATTGCATTTAATTTTAAATTTTTATATATTTTATTTTATTTCAAGGTATGATTATAAAACATAAGGATAACTCACTACATTTAACTTACTGCTGTTAACAGATTATGATTCTTATGCAATTATATTTTCATATTGATGATAATAATAGACAACAACAATGATAGTTATAAGAATAAAAAAGAAGAAGAATACTACCACTAATAAAAATATATTCTTTTCACATTTCTGAAAAAAAATATAATTTAACCCCTTTTTAAAAATTGAAAAAAAAACAAGTAACACATCCGATTCCACTTATTTTTTATCGATTCACTATTTATCCTATTTTTAAAAAGCTTTAGACCGGCCGGTCCAATTGGCTCAACCGATTGAACCGGTCCAATTTTGATAACCATGAATTTCCATTTACATTTTACCAAAAATGTTAAAAATGTGTTGCCGAACTATTTTCTTGGCCTTACATATTTTAGGTTCAGTGTCCTACACAAACACAACACTACACCTGAAAATCAGAACCTATCACACTCAAGATGCTTATCTCACATCCAAAGTAAATTTCATTCATCAACTCAAGTGAATATAATCATAAAAGAATAGGAATTCCCACAAAATCAGAAATACAATGCAATAAAGCCGCAGGTTGTAGAACAAATAAATAAAAATTATTTTATTTTATTTTTACGAGAAAAAAAAAACATGGTTATACAAACAGACTGCCCAAACAGGGCAAGAATAAGGGGAGAGTTGGATGAGCAGAGAACCTATATTAAGCTTTTATCTCAAGTGAAATTGTCAACAAATTCTACTAATATGTGAAAAAATTTGGAGAAGGTGGTGAGGGTTGGAAAAAGGAGAAAGAAAACCTATGATGGTATAATACAATAGAGAGAGGCAGAACCAATGATGGGATTTCCACATCAACAATGTCACTGCTGACTTTGTTGCACCATTGAGGTGGTGATAGAAGAATAGCCTAAGCAAGAAATGCTATACAGAGAAAGCTTTACATGAAATAGCTCAGAGATCTCATTTTTCTTGATCCTCCTTCTCCATAGAGGTCATTCCATTGGAGTAGTTCATTCATATTTGTTGACTCTGATGACACGCTCGCACACACCTGCACAAAAGTACATCAAACATATTAGCACGAATAAGACTCGATCATGTAATGCATTATCACATGAAAAACAAAACCCATTTTTTAATCCAATCCAACAATCTACAAAGATAACTTCATGTTCAATGTGTCAGATTCCATCCACCACACATATCTAATAAAAGCCATTCATTGTTGAACATCCATTTGCTAACACATATATAATAAAGACACATGGCAATATTCAGACAACAATTTAAAGCTCAGTGAGCCCATTTTATTATGTAATCGCATTTGCACCAAGAGTCAAGACTACCCCCTCAGTAAAAGATCTCATCAATATAGCAAGTCAAACCTTGAACACTTCGAATCTTGTGTGCTAGAAAGCTAGAATAAAGCCTGATCATGTTTAAACAAGAAGCTGAAAATGCATATGCCAGTATATAGTTCATCTGTGACAACAAATGCCCACCCTATACAGCCAAGCCCAGAATTACTCATACAGAAGGCAGACAACAATGCATTTCCATCAACCCTGACCCAACCAATAAATTTCATTTTTAACAGAGATAGGACGGTTTCACTAGCTGGCCAGGGATTACATCCATTTGTCATAAATGACATCCACCTAAAACATAAGTGGGTGTCTAAAGACAGTTATCTTACTTTAAGGAAACTCAATACTCCAAAGTGAACACATTATTTTAAAAAGAAAACAATGAAAATGAATTTAATATACCTGCTCATGTGCATATCTAAAATCATCCATCTTCAAAGAACGGATGTCGGAGCTGCTACACAATCCAGGTAAAGGTTTGTTCTCCGTTAACGCTAAGCTCTTCTCCTGAAAGACAGTTTATGTAAGTGTGGAAGAGATCACCAATCACTGGACTATTATGCAAGCACATTAAGATGCACAGGTCCATATTTAGCACTGAACTGATATTTCTGTATAAGAGAGCTAGGCAGATAGTGTGTTGTGTGTCACTAACCTTCTTTTCCTTCTCCAAGATCTCTCGTATTGGGCAGTGAGCTGCTGTAACACACAAATTCTGCAATCAAAAGTTAACAATGAGAATATTTTATGTAGAGTCGGATTTACCTTCTCCAGAAACCAAGAATGAAAGTGAAAAATGTATAGAAATACAACCTTTAAGTCACTCCCAGAGTATCCGTCGGTCATATTAGCCATTGCTTCAAAATCAACATCAGGTGCCAAATCCTCTTTGGCTAAAATGACTCTAAGAATTTTTTCTCTGTTTGGAGCATCTGGCAAATTAACCATCAATCTACAAAAAAATAAAGATCTGCATTAAAATAGATGTCATTTGTAAAACATGAAAATACAAGTTAAAAATAAGTAAAACATGCTCACCGTCGAGGAAGCCTCCTAATAACAGCCTCATCAAGATCAAAAGGCCTGTTCGTAGCAGCAAGAACAAGTACACGCTCTTTATCTTTTGTACGCAAACCATCCCAATTGACCATAAACTCATTTTTCATTTTTCGCATAGCCTCATGCTCACTGGGGTTTTCACGTCTCCCTAGCATACTATCAACCTGCCACAACACAGAAAAGATAACTGAAGCTAAGAAAACCATACTAGCTACCATAAAAAATAGAAAAGATTTAAATATGTACGTATCCTATTCAGCAAGTTTTCATTTGCCTGGTCTTTTAGAATGTTCAAAGAATTTGCAGAACATAGAGTTCAAAATCATACATTTATAGCTTGATTGAAGCAATAGAAAAATAATTACAAAATGAACATGATCAAGGAATTCAGCAAAAAATATAGCTTAACTTCAGAATTTTTTGTTCAGAACTGCTAGAATTTTATTACTGTAAACCTAAAAAACATTTCAAAGCAATTTATTACTGTCCTATCACATTGTAAGCCACAAACTCCTTCTGCACATCCCTTCGGTATCATTATATAGACCATAAATTTGCTTTTCTCCATTTGATCATATCTTCTTAAAATAGTCCAGCAATGGGTCATTCGAAAGAGGGGTTAAAAATTTTATTTCAAACGAAGGAAAAAAGTAAGATTAACAAATGACATCATAAACCAACCTCGTCCACAAAAATAACACTTGGAGCAATTTTGCTGGCCAGAGAAAAAACTGCTTTCACATATTTTTCTCCTTCACCAAACCACTGCAATAAACAATCTTGTCTGTCACTGAAGCATACAAGGAAATACACAACTCAACAAAAAGGAAATTTACAACATCAGTACCTTTGAAGTAATGCTGGACATTGAAATGTTAATGAAATTTGCTCCAGCCTCAGTAGCTACAGCCTTCGCAAGCATTGTTTTTCCAGTGCCGGGGGGACCAAAAAGCAATATTCCCTTGCAAGGCTATATCCAAAGTAATTACAATAAGGTACTAGATACATGATATGGAGATCATCTACTTAAAAAATGTGTTGCACAAGTAATTTAAAGCAAATAAAATGGAAATCTATCCACCTTTGTCAGCTGTCCTTTGCAAAATAATTCAGGCCTCTGAAGAGGAAGCATGACCAATTCCTTTAAGGTGTCCTTCACATTTTCTAACGCTCCAATATCATCAAATGTGACCCCAATATCAGTTGGTGGAATAACATCAGCAAGCAGCTTTTTCTCAAACTCATTCTCAGTAACCACATCCTGGAAAAATAATTCAAAGACCAGGTTACAATACCATAACTCAAACCTATGGCTGAGTAAGGAAACCAGATGGATACCAGTAATGCAAACTATCTCCACAATATATGATGTTTAAAGGCTTAAATTTTAAACATCTAGTGTTAACCTACCTTGAGTGATTTTTTCAAGTTTTTATTCTCATTTTGAATGCCCTGTAGAATGTTGAGCCCATAATTAATGCTGCACCGAGAAATGAAAAGGTATGTCAATAAAAATTATTATTATTATAAGAACAACATGCCAAAAAATAACAAATACAACCTTTCTGCAGATATAACAAGCTTAGAATCTTTGGTAGAAGCTTCAGATGAATGCATAAAATGGTAACTTATAGCCCAGCCAATGATCTTCTCCACACCTAGAAAATGGAGTTTATACTAGTATCAGTGATAAGGCAGAAAATCTCAGCATCTTATATTCAATTGGAAAAAAAAAATCATACATAATACTAAAAAACGAATTAGGAAACTGACTTTCAGTTGTTAGGGTTTGGTCTTTGATGCAAATAGTCTCAATGTCAGGGCAATCCAATCCAATCCTGTGGAGAACCTGAAACATTAGAAGAATCTCATCAGATGTTAAATTTTAGTATCTAATAAACAAAACTAATTCACGAACAATGCTGGAAAAATGAGCATCGGGGAATCATTTGGCCACGTGAATCAAAAAGTGGATATGGATGGCAAAAAAGACCAATAGGCTTGAAAAAAGCAGGAAACAAAAATAAAATTATCCACATAAACAACTTTTACAATGATATTGGGCATTGTTAAGCCCAGTTGGGAAAATTTCACACAGCCAATGGGAAAATTTCACAGCCAATTCAAGTTATGCCACATATTCCACAGGCGAATAACAACTAACCCACAAACTAGTGAAAATTTATAAAAATACAACAAGGGAAAACATAAATACTACAAATAATCTTGTCCCACCACGTTAAGTCATAGAAAGCACATAAAACAATAAAAGGAATAAGATCCACATAAAAATTAACATATGTTGCTGGACTCACTGTGCGAACGCAGACAGTATTGGACTGAGCTTTCATAGTTTCAATATCACGTTCTAATTGCTGCTTCCAATCAGAAAGTAAAGCCTCATCCTGTACAAGTTTAGACGAATACACAAAACTGTGTAAATAACAAAGGAATAAATATCAAAATGAAATCAATATGACGTCATACCTGAGGTAGCTGTATTGTCACTTTGTTTGGGAAAAGGCGACCAAGTTGCTTCATTACTTTAGGGGTTTCTTTGCTCCGATCATGCAGTCTACTAAAGTTATCCTATAAAAAGAAGAATGGTGGTGGGTTGATAATTAATTCCTTGAGGGACCATAAGCAACCAAGCTACAATGTTTATATGACAATATGAACAAAAAATTTAGAATCTCAAAGCTAGGAATAGTGTTAAGGTACAGGGAAAGACAAAGCAGTGTAAATTCCAAGTTAGAAGAAATACACAAGCCTTAAATCAAGGTAAGAAGTGCAACGGCTGTGATTCTTATACCGGAAAAGCAAGATCAAGCAGTGCAGTCTGATTACTCCCAAACTTTGTAAATAGAAGTCCACCAGGTTGGGTCTGGATGCATAAATATGTAGCCATTAAATAAAGCAGCAAAACATTCCCCAAATGATGAGATCACTACAATGTAAAGCTAGATAAATGTACAATAATGAGAAAGTACCTTCTCCTTTCGATTGTCAAGCATAGTATGAGAGCCAATTACCACAACATTTGGTGGCAAACTTTCAATTTTAATTTTCAAAACTTCATAGTTTCCAACCATTGCTTTCTCTATATCTTTAATGAACAACACTAGGGGACCACTTTTACTCTGATTAGAGGTAACCTGTGCACAAAGCAAAGAGGGATGTTAAATATATTTCTGCAAGAACAGAAGCATCTTTTTGATTGATAAAGAATTGGGACAACCTCAAAAATATCATTTATTGCAACTTTGTCTGTATCATCCCCTCCAGAGCCATCTACCCGTAGTAAATGATTTGCTGCAGTATAAATCCTCAATGAATTATATGTTGCTAAAATAATTGTATAAAATATGCTACTATACAGATAAGACAATAAAATTTCAAACAAACACAGTGAATTACCTGAACAAAAGAACCCTCGATCCTCTTCACAAAGGCCTCCAAGATCATTGCCATCTGGAATTGATTTATCAAACCTAACCCCAATTTTTGAAGACCCATTATCTTCAAAAGCTAGCAGAACTTTACCCCGGGAGCCATAGCTTGGTCCCCTGACCAACGTAGCAGAAGAATAAACTCTTAATTTCCAAGAATAAGAAAAAAAAAAAAAAAAAAAAAAAAAAACTTAACTGAAGGATTATATTAAAAAAATTTGCAGCAGGATAAAATATTTGTTAAGGTTCCAATATAAAACCATTTGGTAATATGTGGAGTAGCCTAACATGTATTTAAACCATACCACATGACATGAGGTAGGCGATGTGGAACTTTCAACACGCCCCCTCCAACGAAGTCTGTCGGACCAGGCAAAAGGTACTTTTGACCCAACTAAAGGGCAACTTTTGGCCCATGAGAATAACCGGAAAGATGTTAGGTTTTGGCTCTGATACCATTTTAAGGTTCCAACATAAAACCAATTGGCAATATGTAAAGTAGCCTAACATGTATTTAAACCATACCAAATGACATGAGGTTGACGATGTAGGACTTTCAACAATATCAACATAAGATAATTTATAAAGGTAAAAATGAAACAAATATACATCAAATCTCTATAGTCAGTCAGCATAACAGAAATTGAAACACCCCCTGAATAGCTAGGAGCAATGCACCAGATAAAAAGCAAAAACTCAGTCAATTTAGAGCTCAAGTGCATTTAGCTTCAATTAAATACAAGGATAAATAAAAAAATCACAAAAATATCTGAAATGAAGTACTAAGAAACAGCTCCAAATTGAAATTATTTGTTTTTCTTATTTGTCCAGAAACTGAATTTTTCTGAAGTTATAACCTCTGCAAATGAGAACTGCCATTAAAATCCCATTTTAAAGCCATATTAAAAGAAACTTCTATGCACATCCTCCTCTATAAAATAAGATTAAATACAAATCTCATAATTCAGATCAACCTATTGTAAAAATATTTAAGGTATAAGTATTGCATTTAATAAATTACCTTGAAGGATAATTTGGTAGTGCTGAGACGGCAGAAGGAAAATTCCCAACAAATTTTACCCTATCACCTGCAAATTAAGCAAGCATCATATCATTAAAGACAAAAAACAGTCACCAACCAAGCATTCATTATAAAGCATAGACGATGGGAAGTGAATTTGCAGATCAATGCTTATTTCCTGGTCACAGCAGCATACCCTCTTTAAGAGTAGTGCCTTTTGATGATGCAGTGGAAACCTCTTGCTTCAGCATTGCCTGAGAACTTAACGTAGATCCACCTATAATTTCAGCATCAACACTAGAAGCTGGTTTCTTATGATGTAATGTGGCAGTCTGGGAACTTCTCTTAGCAAACACAGATGGTCTTTCAGGTCTGGAACTTTCTTTAGCAGAATCAACTTCTTTTGATGGTGCTCCCTGAAAAACCAATCACATAGTTAAGAATAAGGGTACATTAATCCACTTAAGAGTAAAAAAGAAGGAAAAATATGCTTTAGAGGGCTTAATCACACCCCTCATATGATTCATTTATTTATAGTGATAAATTCAATGAGTAGATGGAAAATCAAGGGACTATAAAGCTGATCTAGAAACCTAAGTGCAGAGATAGATATAGCTCATAGGTTAATAATTCCAACAAATCCTAATTTACCAAGAAACCATCTCAATAGAAACAAGAAAATAATCCCAGTAAAGACAATGAACAGGAAATATTTTAGGCTGGTAAGGAGATTTTGAAAAACCTCTTCAACAATTAACAAAAGAAGAATGTCTAATAATACATACACCAGGAAGTGAAAGAGAATCCACAATCAGTAGCCTGGCACCAAAATGTTTTGCAAGTGCCTTGCACAAAGTCTCCTGATATATTTCCGAACCTACACAAGAATCATACAAAATATCATTAATCTATAACAAAAAGGGGAAAAGGCTAGCATAAGCAATGATTTTGTAACCACCTGCAGGACCAGATAACAATATTCGTGGAGATACTGATGGGAGGTCTGAAGCATATCTTCCAAATCCATTGCATTTCATATGAATATATGTAGAAGTGATCAAAACATTCTTGGTTGTCTCACTGTATAATACGAAACATCATAACTAAGTAACCATAAATCATCTCTTATTAATCACACCAGTAACTAAAACCAATTACACCTAGCAATTTACAACAAAGAATACCAACATAGCTATAGTTCACATAAAATTGTGACCATACTCGCCTTTCAGTTCAGACAGCACAACAAAGAGATAAATTAATAACAAACAATTGTATGCACCTTAGATAATACGGGAAAGTTTCAAAAGAGACATCAATATTCTCAGGTTTGAAAATTCTCTGTTGTAAACTGTCCTTGAATGCTTGCCGCCTGGTTGATGCCAATATTGTTGGGGTATCAACATCTTTAAGGAGTTCTCTTAATTCCCTTCGCTCTTCCAATATCTTGGTGATGCCACAACTTAAATCAAGTTCAGGACATGAGCCAGCAAGCATGCGCAGTAGGGGCCTCAACTCATATGCAGCAGCAGTCACCTTCCCAACATCAGCATCCACATTGGTGTCAACTTCTGTTGTGTCAAGGCTAGGATTTTCATTAACAGTGTTAGAGGATGCAAGAACAGTTTTCTCAGCAGAGAAAACTCCAGATGGTACATCTTTATTGGTGTCATCCTTCATTTCACTATCTGGCATGTCATCCCCATTGCCAGACGGTAGTGATGAAATGTCAGTGTTCTGTTCAACATTCTTTCCTGTTTTTGCAGGAGACGAAAGGAGAGATAAATCTTTATGAAGATTAGATAAAGAGGCCAATATTGATGCTCCAGCAACAGCAGAAGGGTCACCAGATCTAGCTTCAACTTGTGTTCCATTTATAGGAGCACTCTGGGCTTCTAAAATACTCACGGATGAAGGTATACCAGCAGGACTAATATTATTATTTGTGAGCTGCTGAAAGATCTGAATTCAATGTTAAGGGACCCATAATACATAAACAGAAGAAATTTAGGAATGGAAAAATACAGCAACTTATAATGAAATGAAGAACACATGACATGACTAACTTATATCCTTGTAAAAGTGACCACATAAGCATGCAAAGAAAGAATGAGCTACAAAATCAGATAAATTCTTCTAATGGAATCATAGGTAAAGGATACATAAGCATGCTTGCCAGAAGAACCAAAGACCACCTCATCACCTCCACTTAAAATTAAACGGGCATTCTTTCGATGAGTTTTGCCATTAACTTGAATAGAACCTTTACCCCCTGTGATTTCAAGTAATGCAACAGACGAGCCTCCGCGCTACAGAGTCCGACAACTGTGGTCAGTAATCTTAAAAAAAAGTGGAAATGCTCAACAGTACTTTTCTTCTGTGTGAATAATTTCATGAAGCATTCCAAACAAAAATAGCTATTTTCATTAATTATTAACTATAATCAAACATCTAAAATAGGTTTTTTTTTTTTGAGAAATGATTATATAGTCATAATAATGAGAGCAGATGGACCATTGGTTATTCATCTGATCAATTAAATTTTGAAAGATAAGAGGGATCTACCTCTATGTGGCTCAACTTGCACAAAATATTACCAACAGTGGGATCTTTAAGCCATAAATTACAATTACGACCTTGACCAACAGTGAAGATAAGATCACTCATGGACACGTGAGGATTCTGGAAAAGGATGAATAACAAAAAGATTAGTTACAAATATATAATAGTACATCAGAAATGGAATCTTTAACAAGATAAACATAAATCAGCTCATAGTCCCTCCTCCCCATTTTAATAGAACAGCAAATAGAACAAACGTCAAAATATACATGAATACTACTCACAGCTAGCATCAATGTTATTTTTTAGTACAATATTTGTTTTCACCAAGCTACATTAAATCTCTTGTGCATAGTTACTGAGACACCTTATAAACTGAATATGTAATTGCAATAGAACCTGATGTCCTGTTATTATATATCTACCAAATACGCTTTGTGTGAGAAATAGCATGAAACACAATCTACTGTTTCGGGAAGGCACAAAAAGACTCAAATATACCAAAGTTAATAGATTCCAACCCAAAATAAAATGATGTCAAGACTGATTTGGTGTGTTATTAGTAACATCCAACTAACTTGCTCATTCTGCATTGATTGTCCTAATTTAAGACAATGCAAAGTTAGGTCAAACAAAGTAAGTCAAGAAAGTAGCTCTTACTATCTATCAAATAAGAAATAGCCCTGGACAGCTAAGGCCTGTCATTTCAATCTTAACTTAGTGCTACTTACACAAACCTCCCACGACATTAGTGCTTATTAAGCTAAACACCCTTCTATTGTTTGAGAAATTAGACTTGCATCCCTTCTTTTTAAATTATATGTATCTCCATTCTAAATCTTGTAAAACACTTTGTGCAGTCACCACCTTGTCATCTCTGCCCCAACGGTTGAACTATCTTTCTCTTTCTATTCACGTTTCCTTCTTTTCTCACTTATCGTTTCTGTATCCTTTCCTTGATCTCCACACCCCCCCCCCTCCTCCTCTCAACCCTCTTTTTCCTTTCTTTGGCACATATGCATGTATAGCAACACATAACAGGGAAAAAGGAAAGCACCCTTTACAATCCAAAGTCAGCCCCCTTCTCAATAATTGGAAAAAGCATAAGAATTTCACCAAATTTTTTACCAGACCCAAAAATCTGAGTTCCCTTCCTTCATGGAGAAACTAATTAAACTAGAAGATTGCTTTCCCTCAAATGGATGTCACCCAGACTCCAGTACAGGGAACAACAGAATCATCTGGAATCTGTATTGGTTTAACGATCCTTGACACAATGAGTTTCCAAAGTTAGAAGATGTGTCCATAATGGAGATCAGCGGCCAAAAACCAAGGTAGAGCCCTCGTAGCTAAAACCCTTATTTCAAAAAGCACCGAAGATCTCCGCTGTTTGGTACACATTCTCACCGGAAACTCTAAGACAACACAAAATTTCCTAACTAGATTTCCAGCAATGAATTAATGAGTGCTCTCCCAAGTTTTTTTTTTTATTGTGTGACAAATCAGTGATTAAAGTGTGCAGTTGCAGGGAGGTCTAACTGTTTTGGTAAGGGGAGGAGATTGGAGAGTGTTAATTACTTTTTGACAAAGTTGTGCTTGGAACAAGAAGTTACCCCATGGTTTACATGTGCTTCTAACATAATTTTCACTAATAAATGACAAATTCAGGAGATAGATGTAACCGGACGGTGTAGTATGACAAATAACACAGGCAGTAATCACCCAGCAGTCAATGATGCAACATGATGTATTTAGAAAATATGAGTAGGCTTTAACAATTTCAGGGCCCAGAATCTTAGTGATCAGTAGCATGTCAATGGAGTGGCAGTCCTGTGCCACTATCCATTTACTTGTACAAGACCATTATAGGGAGAGTCCTGGCTGCAAAGCACAGACACTATTGTGGAAAACCATTGCCCTTGGGATGGCTGTTGACAAAATTCCCTATTTATCCACTGTTTTGCCGACCATTCAAGTCACCTTTGTGGTAATATTTCCATTTCCTCATGTTTTACGCCAGTAAATCTGTGTTTATGATTCAAGACTAAATGCATCTTTGCACTTGCATTTGAGTGTTGACACCAAAAATCACAAGTAGGGCATGACCTCCTCCCCTTCCATCCATTCACCCGACCCAGTAATGCTTCTCACCAACCCACAGCACTGACATTGTTTCTAGCCATGCATCATTTTACACATCACATTTCAGACCTCTTTGTCCTATATCTAATTTTAATTTTTAATTTGAGAGGTCTGTTCTGAATTTGTTGCATATATGTTTCTTGACTTGTCACTCGCTTGTTTGAGCATCTAACTTTTTATTGTTATAGTGGAACCAATTGTGGTTTGCAGAAATCATAAAAGCCAACAATCTGCTACAAAAATATAGCTCTTATTATCGCAAACAGGAAAATAGCAAGAGTCACATTCGGGTTGAAATGTATAATATATATACCAATTATATACGTATAAAAAGTCAATTTTTATGCAAATAAAAATCAAATGCATTAAATTTGGCATAATATTAAATCATTAGTTCAATTGGCTAATGAGTCACTAGAGATGACAAGAGGATGCAGCACACATGACACCCACAGTGGCCACAATAGCACACAGAGTCACAATCATTGGTTTGAGGAATTCGGCAAGCTGATAGTCTATATGCTATAGCACCCACTACAGAAACTATTTAACAGTGCTTAATTATGATATTTTTTCAGTTTTCGGTAACTTTTTATGTTTGAGAACATTATATTAGAGCACTATAAATTATTTCCCTTGTAATTACAATCTTCAATTGTGTCCTTCCCTCTCTCCACCAATGTAAACAATTGCAGATCGCGGAAAATGGCAGAAAACCTATAATCTGCTATATCATTCAGTGGAGAGCATTACAGGCAAAGTTACACCGTGATTGCAAATCCAAGAAATTCTGCAATGCAAGTGCACTATAGCCTTCAGTGGCTATTTAACAACACTGATTAATAATGCAAATGCTTTTCAGATTTTGGTAATTCGTTTATCTTTTAGCATTTTAGCAATATATGTGCAGTATAAATTATTGCCCTAGCATTAAGGGATCTCCTGCTTTCAGCTATGTCACTATAGCAGTTTAGATGTCAGTCAATTCGCACACTATTTGGGATTGAAAACTATGTGTGGAATGTGAAAAGTATTAAGCATCTATGCATACAAGAGTAGAAAAACACAAACACAACAGTTCCGGAGTCACCAAAATCACTACCCTTTACAGAAGAAAACTTCAAGGATCGAAGTTGCCATGCATTGCTCTTGCGAAATTTGAAAAAAAAGTACCAATAGACACATACAACCCAACCATGCAAGCATGGTAAAAACCCAACTAAGAACAATAAAAACAAACCTGAGAACACTGAGAAAGGAGCTTTCCCCACGCAACCTTGGGGGTCAATCTTGTAGGGCGCTTCTTCGACCGACCACCCGTTGACACCGCCGCGGCCGCCGCCGCTGCACCAGCCCCCTTCGATTTCTCCGCTGTTTCACCTTAATATTCCACAAATTCATAAATCTCACCTATCTGAAAACCCACATGCATGCACAGAACCAGCAACCCCATATGAAACCCCGGCGAAAAGGGTTGTAATCTCCTTACCTAGACACTGGGGGGCCACCAAAACCTCCCCTTCAACGGGTGTGGACAGAGATTTATCAGGTGACATCACATCACACCCATCGACGGCCTTCAACGACGCCGTATCGGGCAGATCAGAGGGCCGCAACTCCGGTTCGGCGGATTCATTCCCGGGTCCAGATTCGTTGACCGGAGCGACCGAGGGCACGGTGGTGGATGAGGAATCCTCGGACACCTGCGTCACCAAAGAGAATTGATCAACACGAGGCACCCGTCTCGAATTGAGATTAAAATGAAATACCCAGATGAGGAAAAGGGGAATTGGCATAAAAAGCGAGAGGTGGGTAGCGGTGAAAGGGAGTAAAGATTGAACCTTGGATCTTTTGGTGTTGTTGGGGGGAGAGGGCGAAGAGAGAGAGCGCTTGGAAGAGGAGGAGCTACTACGTCTGGTTTCGACCATGGTGGTGGGTTGTGGAGGGTTCTGAGGACGGTCCTTTTCGGGGGAAGATGAGAAAGGCAGCTTATGACTAAGAATGATTGATGCAGATCATGTAAATTTTGTGAAGGTTTGTGTCTTGCTCTTTTATGTAATTGTTGGGATAATCAATCAATAAAAAATAACAATAATACAAGGTATATAATAATTTTTGAATTATCCAATTATAAATGGTAATGTATGATAAGCTTCTTCAATTTTCACACCTACTACTATAAGAGTTTATTTAGGGATTAGTTTCAAAACATTTAAGAGTCTTCTACTAATTACTATAAGAATTTATTTAGTTATTAGTTCTAGAATATTTATAATTTCATATTAATTAAAGTTGAAATGAATGATAATTTATATAACAGAGACAAATATTATCATTCCTAAATGTATTTATTTTCTTGTTTCAAATAATAAAAAAATTTGTTTGTTTTCCGAGGATATCTTTTCACATAACGATAAAAAATTCAATTTTTTATTATATATTACATTTTCATTATGTCAAATTATTTTATTGTATCTTGAAAATTAATAGTGTTTTTAATAAGATTTAATCATCCAATTTAGTGGAATTAAGAAGATAACTGATTTTTTTTAATAGTATAATTATATTTTACAAAGATACTTTCGTTAGAATAATAAATTTAGTTAAAAATAAACTAAAAAAAAAAGTTGATAATTATTCTGAGTCTTACATAAAGATAGTTTATATATATCATTCTTTCTCAATTCACTAACATGTCTTTTAAAACAAATTTGTAATTAGCGAGAGCTCAAAAGCTGATATTTTGGTACTGTCATGAGTCTAACATCATTTAAAATTTGAGGTAAAAGATAGTTTATATATATATATATATATATATATATATATATATATATATATATATATATATATTATCCTATTTTAACTCACTCGATTATCTTTCAAGGACAAAACGAGAGTTTCAAAGTAGATGTTCGATACACTTATGAGTTTTATATCACTTAGAAGTCAAGGTCAATGATAGTGTATATATACTCTCATCTCTTAACATCTCTTAGGAGTTAAGGTCAATGATACTTTATATATATCCAGTGGCAGATCTTCTTGGGAGCTAAGGGGGGTCATGGCCCCCCCAAAGTTTTGTAACTCCTATGTAATTTATGATTTTGGTCCCCCAAACTTAATGAACATTTAATATATTTACTTGTATATTTACAATTTTATCCTCTGAGTTTCTCCTAAGTTTTGTAACTTACATATAATTTATGATTTTGTCCCCTCAAACTTAATAATCATTTAATATATTTAAGTATATATTTATAATTTTATTCTTTCACCCTTTCATCTTCTTTTTTCTTTTTTATATTTATTTATTATTTATTAATAATATATTATTTGACTCCTCCAAGATCAATGTTCAAGATCCGCCACTTGTATATATCATTCTCTTTTAACCCACTAAGACATCTTTTAAGGATAAAATCATCACTTAGGAGTCAAGGTCAATGGTAGTTTATATATATTCTTCTCTATTAACTCACTGAGACATTTTTTAAGGACAAAATCGTAAGGGACAAGAGTTTCAAAACAATAATACGGTACATTACGCTTATGATACTCACATTGATTTATATTAATAAGTTTGTATACGCCCTCCTCTCTTAACTCACTAATACATCTTTTAAGGACAAAACTATCACTCATGAGTAAAGATAGTTTATATATATATATTTTTCTCTCTTAATCTACAAAGACATCTTTTAAGAACAAAATCGTAAGGGACAAGAGTTCTAAAACAATAATACGGTACACTATGCTTATGATATTCACATTGATTTAAATTAATAAATTTATATACACTCTCCTCACTTAACCTACTAAGACATCTTTTAAGGATAAAATCATCATTTAGGAGTCAAGGTCAATGATAATTTATATACACTTTCCTCTTTTAACTCACTCGAGATATTTTTTAAAGACAAAACCATAAAGGACAAGAGTTCCAAAACAATAATACGGTACACTACGTTTATGATACTCACATTAATTTAAATTAATAAATTTATATACACCTACCTTTATTAACCCACTGAAATATTTTAACAATAAAACTGTAAGAACAAGAGTTTAATAATAATAATACTTACGTTATATCTATGGTACTCACATTAATTTAAATTAATATAATTCCACGTTGATTAAGTTAAATATTTTAATACCACAAAGAATTGATAGTTAGTGAGGATTTTTACATTTTAAGTAATTGATAATAGAAAAATTAATAATAAAAATGTTAATATATATTATTCAACAACTCATTTTAATGTAAGGTATTTTATATATTATATATTGACTTTATGTTTGAATTTTCATAATTAAAATATAATTTATTTTGTATTGTTATCTTAATTAATTTTTTTATCGTGAATAAAAATATTTCTTATCTGACAAACTTTCAGTATTATCTTAAAATAAGAATTACTCTAAAAGGATGAAAATATATTTTATTTGGAGCGGTAGATATTGTTGAAGATTTTAGATTTTTGACATTCATCCTTGTATGTTTTCAGAATTTTGATTAATTAGATATGTGAAGAGGTAAGAAAGGTGAAGTGGAGAAAAGAGAAAGTGTGAGATTTGGAGTGTTGTGGAAATGGCAACTGGGAACGGCGTCATGGCCGATACCAATTTGTTGTTTGCAAATGGCAAAATGGAAATTTTTGGATGGGTGACTTTGGTAAAATTTATGGTAGTAGCTCGTAGAACAAAGCAAGATTTGATTGGACTTTTCTGGAGAGAGAAAGGGTATGAACAGGAAGATAAGAAGGCACACATTTATGCATGGTGTGTTTGTATCAATTTTCACACTTCCACTTCAATACCTGAAGTTTTCTGCACGTACCTTTGAAAATAAGATAAAACCTTTTTATTGGTAATTGATGCGTTTAATTTCATGTATTGGATTTTAACTTTCGTTTCTTTATATTTCTTAGTTTATAGAAAATAAAATCTAATTTACACCAATTAAATCAGATAAGTAGATTTGCATACAAAATAATTTATTGCACGAAATAAAATTTATTTTAGTATTTTGTATCCTTTTAGATAATTAATCTAATCTACGTTAAGTAATAAAGCAGAAGAATGCTCCAAATATATAATTTATTATTTTATATAAGAATTCTTTATAAGTGATGAATAAGAGATTCACATTTGAATGACAAGAGGATTTAAAAAATAAATAAAAAGTTTAATAAACAAACTATTCCTAAATACTAAGTACATCCTTAACAAAGTAAACTCTTAACAGATTAGCCTCTAAAACTATGACAACTTAACAATAAAATAATTACTGAACATAAATGATAACTTCATCATTCATATTTTTCTTCTATATCATGACAACTTCATCATTCATAAAATGATACCTTATAAAATAAATTAAAAATCGAAGTTAAATATTTGTTTGTCTAGAAATTAAGATGTATCGATTTTATGTCCACTACGATAATATCGTTACAGGTAATTTTCATGTTTAACATATTTTTCACTTTGAAGTTTTAGTCCATCACGATTTTGTCCTTAAAAAAATCTTGATAGGTTAAGAAAGGAGAGTGTATATATATTATCATTATAGTCTCAACTCTTAAGTAATATGAAACTCTTGAGCGTACCGAAACATAATCATCTAGTGAAAGACTAAGGGCATGAATGGAGCGAGACTCTGCTCTCGACACCATTGTGAACGCTAAATGGTTTTACCGTACTGATGGAAGTCAGCAAGAGGATGTGAGATTGGACTGAGGAGATAAGTGGATCAGATTTTGAGTTGCGACTTCAAAATAATTGAAAATAGCTTCCTGTGAAAAGAGTATAGGTCTGCCTGCAAAAGACACTTCGATGCTCAAGTTAACTGTTAGACAAGAGAGCAATGTATTTGAGAATAAGTGATCAGATGATATTTACTCTCTGGTTGAGTCTCCATGAATAGGACTAGAAGATAATAATAGCAAAAAAAATAATAGCTGATAGTCCAAAAAATAATAATTAATATAAGATATTATACAAAATAATAACATATAAAAGATAATTAATAAGATAATGTATAACAAGATAATTAAATAATTAAAGTGATTTAATGGATTTAGGTCAGGTAGGTACACAAGTTCTTCAAACTCGGAGGTCGAGTTCCTTTATAAATAGAGGTTAGACGAATTTAAGGTTGAGTTAATAATTTCATCATGTAGATGAATATTATTCAGTTTGAACGTGTTTATCCTATAAACCATTATTTGGTTAGACCAATATATATTGGTGAGATTTACTCAATAAAGCCTATATATTTGTCTTGCAAAGATAATGGGTAAAAAACTTTAGAAAAAATGAGAGAGGAGCTCGATACAACTCCCATCAGCCCTCGAGCTCAAACAGATCATCCTGTGATGCAACCTCGAGTGATACTTTGAGAGGAGATTTTCCCCCTCCCCTAAGCCAAAACAAAACTTTATCGATTTGAAAAATGATTTACATTTATCATGTGCATGTACTATGATTATGAAGTTACAAATGTCTCATTCATAGACTGTGCGACTATTAGTAAACTATGCAAATGTTAGACTCATGACTCTGATTATAGTTTTTAAGACCCAAATTTTGATAACTTGTACACCTGAATAAGGTAGGTATACTTGAGTAAGACATGTATAAATCATATGACCCTGAGTAAGGTAGATGCAAGTTTTGCTAACTTATATACATAAGTAAGATATGTATAACTCGTGTGATCCCGATTAAGGTAGATGCAAGTTTAATAACTCATATACATAAGTAAGGTATGTATAACTCGTGTGACCCAAAGTAAGATATATATAATTCATATGACTTTGAGTAATATAAATGCAAGTTTTGATAACTAGTATATAATAGTAAGATATGTATAACTTGTGTGACCTCGGTTGATGTATGTATAACTTATGTGACCCCAAGTAAGGTAAATGTAAGTTTGATAACTCATATACCCAAGTAAGATATGTATAAGTCATGTGACCCTAAGTGAGATAGATGCAGGTTGTGATAACTCGTATATTGGAGTAAAGTATGTATAACTTGTTTAACCCTGAGTAAGGTATGTATTCTGTTGTGGGGCATCAACTGTGAGTTCTCAACAAGAACTTGGAGGTGAGGCTTCAATTGTTGCTTCATTAGTGTACTCTCGCCTAACATTCATCCTCAATTGATTCCTTACTATCTGACTGTTGGGTAATCCAAATGTGAGTTAAGTCTCACTTTATGTAAGAATGAGAAAGTTGAGCAACATATAAAGAAGAAAAACCTATAATTCAATGTCTTAAGGTTTTGGGTTGAGAGTGGTGTCAATCACTTATATGGGTTGGACTCATGTCTCATTGATGTTATTCTCCCCAGTAAATCCCCCTCAAAAGACCCAACAAGTGGTATCAGAGCCGAAGGTTGATCGACAGTGGCCTCCGAGTTTGGTAACTTCACGTTATGTGCTTCATTAGTGTACTCTCGCCTAACATGCTTTGGAGTTTTAGTCCATCGCGATTTTTCTTAAAAGGTATCTCATCAAGTTAAGAAATGAGGGTGCATATAAATTATTATTAACTTCAACTCCTAAGCAATGTGAGATTCATGTGAAACAATATTAAATAAATATTAAATAAGGGTTATATCTTCAATGTGATATTTTTTTTAATATTTAATAATTTAAAGTTTTATTTTAAATTTGACATTAATTTATCAATTTTATTATTTGTGTACTGTTCAATTGAAATACACAAAATAATATTATAGTATAAAAAATATAAATGTTCGTGTATATATGTATTTTTTATTATATTTTTTTAATACAAACAGGTAGAGGTCTACAAGAGGGTGAGATATTGGATTGAGGAGATCGATAAATCACATTCTGAATTGCGACTTCAAGATGATTGAAAGTAACTTCCTTTAACAAGAACATTGACACACTTGCAAAAGACACTTTGATACTCAAGTTAACTCTTAATCAAGAGAGGATTATATTTAAGAATAAGTAATAAAGTGAGATTTACTCTAACTGAGTCTCCTTATATATAAGATTCAGAAAATAATAATAGCAAAAAAGATAATAATTGATAGTAAAAAAATAATAACTAATATAAAATAATAGATAAAATATAATTAATAAGATAATATATAATAAAATAATTAAATAAATAAAATGATTTTAATAGATTTTGGTTGAGTAGGTAGAAAATAAATTTTCTTTAAAAGTAAAAAAAAAGTGAACCAATTAAAATATTGATTAATTTATCACATATATGTTAAAAATGACTTAACTCAATTTATCTTAATTTTGTGTGAGGAAAAAAATTTATAATTTAACTCAATCCATTTGAATAAGTGGATTAAGTAGATTAATTTAATTAAATATATATTTTTATCTTTTTAAAATTACTAAAATAGATAGATTGAATTATTAATATAAATAATTTAGACATGTTAATTTACTAAAATATTTTTTTATTTTTTTATAGATTTATACTGACACATAAATAGAAATTTTGAAATATTAAATATTAGGAAAAAATTGGGTTAACCTACTCTAACTCATCAATGGGCTAAGTGAGCTATTAACTTATTAATAAAAAAATTTGGTAACAAATTGATTGATATCGATATCCTTAGTTTGAAGAGAGGAAAAAAATAATACTTTTTATTATTTTATTTAGGAGAATTTTGAATATAAATAAATATGTGAGAGAATTTAAGTATATATATATATATATATATATATATATATATATATATATATATATATATATATATATATATATATACCACAATGTAATATATTAACTAATAAATAAATATAAAATATATTTAAAGATACTTATAAGAATACAAATAAAATATAGTTTGTTAGAAATAAACCAAAATTTTTGTTTATTAAATAAAAAATTTAAAAATTTATTAAATACTCAAAATAAATATCATTATATATTTAGATTAAAAACTTATTTAAACATAAATTAAAACAAACCGTTATCCATACCTTATGTTACCATGAGTAAATATATTTCAAAGTTTAAATAATTTCAGTTTACTCTTGCATTTTTATTTTTCTTTTAATTTTTTTACTACGTCATTTACAGAGATTATTTAACCGCTACTTTTCACAGACAATGTTGATATATATATAACCAAATCATAAAACACTTCTCGAGTGTGAATGTGAGAAAGTATAAAAAGAAAAGGAAAATAAAATAAAAAAATATATTTATCTATTTAAGAGAAAAGTATTATGAAAATAAGGAAAAAATTTCATTTAAAAAGTTAATACATAAATAAATCAAAATAAATATTTATTTAATTATTAATTTTTTAATAAGTAAAATAAATTTTTAAATTAATAATTTATATTTTAAAGTATATTGTGATATTATTATAAATATTTTTATTATAAAATTATATTTTTTAAAATATTTGAATTTAGATTAATAAAATAATGAACTATTTATTTAATTTATATAATCAATTTCATGATATTATCAAAATAGTAATTAAAATTATTTATATTTATATTTATATATAAATTAAAATTATAACATAATAATTATTTATTTTAATAATAACTTTATAAATTAATAATTTGTTGTATTTTTCATTCGTTATTTATATATAAATAAAAATAAAATAAACAAAGTGATGATTTTTTTTGTAATCTTTTTATTAAGTGACTTTTTTTACATGTAACCTAAAGGAAAAAAATTGGTAATCTTTTATTTATAGTTTGTAACTCTCTTTTTTGTCGTTTTTCTTTTTCGCTATGTTATTCATATGCATATATTATATTCTATAAATAAATATATCAATGGAGATAGATTATAGTTTTAGCATACAAGACTTTTTTAAAATGTTGATCCTTTAGAAAATGTATATTGATATTGATATATTGAGGGTGAGTGATATATTAAGATGAGTGTTAATTTCACACTTGTAACTAATGTATTAGCTTAATGTATTTTATAGTTTACTTAAAACACTTGTATTTTTTTAAATGTTTCTGAAAAAAAAATTAAAGAACTTTGACTTAAAAAAATTAAGCAACATTATCTTAAAAAAATTTAAAACTTAAAAGGGTCTTTGACTTAGTAGATAACTGATTATCTAAGTTTTAATTTAAATAAAAGTCTATTTAATTATAAGGATATAGACCTTAAGTTTTTCAAAAAGTTTTTTAAACCTAATAGGACAACCTAATGAACTATAAAAAAAATGAAAAGAAACATAAATTCAACCTACACAATTCGGTGCTAACAACATAAATTTTGGAGCAGAGCAGTGATTTCGATTAGGATAACCTGGCCGTCACATAAAATTGACCTAATTTTCTAACTGTGGACCGACAAGAGCTATCATTCACACCTATTTTTGTTTTTTAATGATAGTTTTGTATTTCTTTTAGATTCTCGTCTTCTTCCACTGGGTTTAGGTCAATTTCCAGTGGTTATCCTGTCCCCGGACTGAAGACATTAGATTCTGAAAATTAGGGCATAATAATTATAATTTAAATTGAATTAACAGGTAAAGCATGTTGGAAGCAAATCATAGCATATGCAACCCTATAAAGGTAAAAGGTAACAAAAGAACCACGTTGGTGACCCCTAATCGTGCACTGTTTTGGATTAGGTTCAATCATTGCCATGTGTTAATTACATTACGTGGAACTAACATGCACATGTGAAGACCTGATTAAATTTATGATTTACACAACACTCATCTAATCATTAGACATGTGCTTAAGAAGAGATTTCAATTCAAACCTTCCATTTCAACCACTTGAGTGAGTCTATCACTTATTTTTTAAATTAATGAAGAATCAAAACACAACCAAATTGACAGACGCAAAGGTTTAGCATAGCATTGATATTTAAAAGAAATTTAACTACTAATTTTATTCGCATTTTATTTCATAAGAGTAGTAAAAGCTTTCTGCTCTGTTTTTGGGAAATTTATTTTGTCAGAGTGAGTAAATAAATAAACCATTAAGATAGGTAGAAAATTTGCTATCTTACTTCTCAATTATTATTTACTAATAATTAATCAAACTCACCAATTTTTGTCATAACCATATTCAAATACTTGTAATTTATTTAAAAATATTAATCATAATTTTAAACAAATGTTTCACAGGAAATTAAAGAATAAAAAAGGATAAATACAAAAAATTAAACGGAAAAATAAAGTATTTTCTTTATTTTGTTGTAAGGAAAATGATAAAAAAATGTCACTTTCTATTATAATTAGAGATGATAAAACGGGTTATCCGTCTCATTTTGGGCCGTGCAACCTCTAGTCAATAAGACAGGTTGACCCCATTATTAAGACGGATTACACACCCCAATTCACTCCGTCAATCGAGAAGTCAGTCCACCAATATTTTATTATATATATATATATATATATATATATATATATAATTTTTATATGTATTTTTTAAAATAAATATAAATAATTTTAAGTTTTTATTATTAATTAATATTATTAGATAAATTGAAAAAATTATTATATATTTGTGATAAAATACCTAATTATAATTAATAATTAATATTTAATTAGTTAATATTTATAAATTAAATTATAATATTAAAATATATTTTCATATTTCAAAAATATGATAAAAATATAATATTTTAATTATAATTATTTTTATTTTTATTAAAATATATAAATATATTTTTTAAGTGGACCAGTGGTCAACCGCTACGCTCCAACCTTGGTCCACCATATTCATGGGCTAGGTGAGACTGGTCAAAATAAGCTAGTGGGCTAAAACTGTCAACCTGCATTGTCATTTTTTATTTTGGCTGGTGGATCATGTAACACCTAAAAAATTTATCATGTAAAACTTTTTTTCAAATACACTGTACTAAATTATAATATTTTTGAAAAATAATTATACAATAAAAGACCCATTTAAAAAAAAAGTTATTATTAAATTATCAATAACGTTTGCTTAAATTGTCCTTTATTCATTGAATTTTTTTTTAGATTTAATTTGTCTACCTTTATCTCAGCTTAGATGTAATCTTATGTATGGATTAATTATCTTTCAATCAAGTCCTTTTGACTTGATAAAAAAAAATGTAATATTTTATAATTTTAAGAATCTTTTCAATTTATCTATCAACTTAGTGAGTTTTGAAGAATGAAGTTTAAGAATATTTGTCATTATCTTCTATGAATGTAAAAAAGGAAGTCAATTTGAAAAGTATAAGTTATTCAAAATTTTCCTTAAGTTTTCCTCAATAATATTTTTGGTTTGCCACCTAATAGAGAGATTGAATTTTTAATAGATTTGATGCCCGAAGCTGAACCAATTTTTATAACACCATATAGGATGTCACATTTTGAACTAGAAAAAACTAAAGAAACAATTGAAAGAGTTACTTGAAAAACAATTTATTTGTTCTACTGAATCACCTTAGGGAGCTCCTATTTTATTAAGAAAAAAGATAAAAGTTTTAGGTTGTGTGTAAATTATCATTAGTTAAATAAACTCATCATAAAAAATAAATTATCTCTTCCTAGAATAGATTATTTGATAGATCAATTAAGAAGATTTGTATGTTTTCTAAAATAAATTTAAGGGCAGGATACCATCAAATTAGAGTGAAGATAAAAGACATACAAAAAACTACATTCAAAATTAGGTATGATCATATGAATATTAAGTGATGTATTTTGGTGTAACAAATGGTCTTATAGTATTTATGTGTTATACGAATAAAACTTTTTTTCCATTTTGTAATTGTTTTTATATGTGACATTCTTATTTATTCTAAAACTTTTAAGGACCATGAGGAACACCTTTAGATTCTTTTTCAAATTTTGAGAGACAAACAATTGTATGATAAATTGTCTCAGTGTGAATTTTGGTTAGAAGAAGTAAAATTTTTGGGGCAAGTGATTTTAAAGGAGTATAAATGGACCTAACTAAAATAAAAGCAACTTTACTATGTGATCCACAAAAAATAGTAATTGAGATTCATAGTTTTCTGGATTTTGCAAGGTATTGTTGAATTATTGGCAAGCGTACCAAAATTATCAATCGCAGTATAGTATTTCGATTAAATAAAATTCGATCCCACGAGGAACAGTTTCAATGGAAATTCTCAATTATGCTTACTAAGTAGATTAAAACAGATTGGGTTTTGCAAATAAGAGTTGAATTGAAATTAAATGACAAAGAACTGTAAATTGTTGAGAAAATATCAATTAAAGGTACTTAGGATTGACTTCCTTCCTTATCCCTCTTTTGTAATGACTATGTCAATTAAGAACGTCAATTAACCTAACAATGTTGATGCCACCTACTCAAATCATCCATGTTGATTCCTCACACATGACATTCATAAGAAAACCTAATAAATGTTGATTCCTCACACAATTAACAGATTTTCCAGCATTAGGGTTAGGGTGTTAAGCAATTGATACATTCATTCCATTCTTGACAATTAACATAACAAATATTCTTACTGTTGTTAAGTGGTAAAAAGTTGATATAATTATGCCTTGAATTGTTATAAAACCACTTAACTTATGTTAATTTTAATATATTTTTCTCCCAATATAGGATGAATTTGAGAATACCTTGATACAAGAGTAAGGAGCATAATTGTCAGCATAATTGAAGTAAAATTGAAAGAAAGAAGAGCACTTAAGCGAATGAATGATGCGAGGCCCAACCCAAATTCTCTTATAAAAAGATAAGTTGTGTTTTGAGAAAAACAAGTAGTCTTGGAGGAGAGGAGGCACGACTATTGTTAGGGTTTTGTCTAATCTTCATCAATTCTTCACTTCTTCATCAATTGGAGCATTGTAATGGCCAACATGAGTGACTAACTTCATTCTCTTAGGATTCGGTGCACTTCCTTTGAACTCTTTTGTATCATGGTGATATTTTGAGATCTTAATCTATGCTTTGATGTTGTTATTCTTATCCTTTATGCTTTGGAATGATTTATTCTTGATTGTTTGAGGTATTATTGGAAAATATATCTTGAACCCTAGATCACGGTAAGAATATTTGTTACGTTAATTGCCAGGAATGGAATGAATGTATCAATTGCTTAACACCCTAACCCTAATGTTGTAAAATCTGTTAATTGTGTGAGGAATCAACATTTATTAGGTTTTCTTATGAATTTCATGTGTGAGGAATCAACATGGATGATTTGAGTAGGTGACATCAACATTGTTAGGTTAATTGACGTTCTTAATTGATTTAGCCATTACAAAAGAGGGATAAGGAAGGAAGTCAATCCTAAGTACCTTTAATTGATATTTTCTCAACAATTTACATTTCTTTGTCATTTAATTTCAATTCAACTCTTAATTGCAAAACTCAATCTATTTTAATCTACTTAGTAAGCATAATTGGGAATTTCCATTGAAACCGTTCCTCGTGGGATCGACTTTTATTTAATAATAATACTATACTCGCAATTGATAATTTTGGTACGTTTGCCAATAATTTAACAAGTATTTCTAGCGTATTGTCGGAGGACGGTGTTCTTTGAGAATTCTTTGTTTAGCTTATTGAGTATTTTATTTTTATTTCGTTATTATTATTATTATTATTATTATTATTATTATTATTATTATTATCATTATCATTATTATTATTATTATCATTATTATTATTATTATTATTATTATCATTATTATTATTATCATTATTATTATCATTATTATTATTATTATCATTATTATTATTATTATCATTATTATTATCATTATCATTATTATCATTATTATTATTATTATCATTATCATTATTATTATCATTATTATTATTATTATCATTATCATTATTATTATTATTATTATTATTATTATTATTATTATCATTATTATCATTATTTTCATTATTATTATTATTTAGTTTTTAGTTTGTGCTAATATTTGCTTGATTTACTCTTTTGATTTATGCGTTTAAGAGGACAGATATCTTGAGAAGAAGGGAAACTCAAGAACAAACTACAAGAGAATCTGCTAATTCTTCTTTCACACTTGATTTACCAGACCCAATTATAGAAGATATGGCAGAAGAAGGAGCAAATCTGAATTCGAATCCAAATCCAAATATAAATCCAAATCAAAACCCAAATGCAAATCCACCTAAAAGAACTCTTAGAAATTGTGCTATGCAGCAAGGTCCAAGACATTTTTCCAGCATTGTCATTCCCGATGATCATACATTGCAGATAAATCCAACTTTCTTAAGCTTGATTAGTGCTCATCAATTCACTGGATTGGATCATGAAGACCCTTATATTCATTTGTCTACTTTTTATGAGTTGATTGATACCATGAGATTTAGAGCAAGAAATCTTGAATCTGCATATTTGATATTATTTCCTTTTTCTTTGGCAGGTAGGGCAAAGGAGTGGCTAAAAACACATCCTAATCAGAGTTTGACTAATTGGAGTAGTGTAGAAGAGAAGTTTCTGAATAGATTTTTCCCACCATCCCGCTACATCAAAGCAAAATCTGACATCACTTCTTTCAGACAAGGAGCAGATGAACAATTTTGTGAAGCATGGGAGAAATTTAAATCACTGTTGAGAAGTTGCCCAAATCATGGATTTGATGACGTTTCTCGGTTGAATATTTTCTATATTGGCTTGCGACATGATGCAAATATGCTATTAGAGGCTGCAACAGGAGGGTCCATGTTGGATGTAGAAATTGATCATGCCACAAGAATTATTGATGCACTAGCTTTTACAGACCAACATGCCCAACATGATAGACATCCAATTCAAAGGAAGAGAGTCCTTGAACTTAACACCATAGATGCTCTCTTAGCCCAGAATAAAATTTTGACCCAACAAATTGAAGCATTGAACCAGAAAATAGAGAAATTACCTCAATAAATGCACACAGTACAATCTATTCTTAATCAACAGATGAGTTGTGATGTGTGTGGAGGTGATCATGCAAATGAACAATGTTCTTATCAATGCAACATTCAACAAGAAGAAGCTAATTATATGGGTGCCCAAGGTAGTAGTCACGACAGACAAGGTAATTTTCCTAATCCTAACAATTATCAGAATAATACTGCACAAGGATGGAGAGGGAATCAGAATCAGAATTTTTGGTGGAACCAAGGTGTTAGATCATCTACTAGACAACCTGCATTTCAACAACAGTCATATCAGCAACCTCCATATCAACAACAACAACAACATTATCCTTCAATGCCTGACAGAATAAGTAAATTAGAGAATACTTTAGAAAAATTCATGCAAGGCACTATGGCTAATCAGAAAAATACTGAGACAACTTTAGAAAAATTCATGCAAGGCACAATGGCTAATCAGAAAAATACTGAGGCTTCATTCAGAAATATAGAGACCCAGATAGGCCAATTGGCTAAGCAATTATCTAAGCAGCAACAAGGAGGACAATTTTCAGCTAACACACAAACCAACCCCAAGGAGCAATGCAATTCAATAACTACAAGGAGTGGAAAAGTTGTAGGTAAGGGGATTGGTGACAATATAGTTGTTGAAGAAGAAGTTTTGGTAAAAGAAGATGAAGAGCAAGAAGATGAGAATAATAAAGAAAGACATATTCCTAATAAGAAGAACAAAGAGAAGATAGAAAAAAGGAGGGAGTCAAAAACCATTTGTAGAGAAGTTACTGTATCCCAAGGCTCCTTCAAAGATAGATACAGAAAGACAATTTGCAAGATTTATGGATATTTTCAAGAAATTGCAAATTAATATATCATTTGTGGAAGCTATGGAGCAAATGCCAACATACGCCAAATTCATGAAAGAGCTCTTAACTAAGAAAAGAAGATTTACTAATGAAACAGTAGAGTTAGAGGCAGGATGCAGTGCTATATTCCAAAAATCATTGCCTCAAAATTCCAAGGACCCTGGAAGTTTCACTATACCAGTCACAATTGGTGAATTACCGGTGAAAAAATCATTGATTGATTTAGGGGCCAGTATAAACCTCATGCCATTATCTATGCTCAAAAAAATAGGAGACTTGGAAGTAAATCCTACAAGAATGACATTGCAGCTAGCTGATAGAACTCTAAAGATTCCTTATGGAATAGCAAAAGATGTTTTAGTTAGAGTGGACAAATTCATATTTCCTGTTGATTTTGTGATTATGGACATGGAGGAAAATGAGGAAGTCCCATTGATCCTGGGAAGGTCATTTATGAAGATTACCAAAGTAATTATAGATGTTGACATGGGCAAGTTAAAAATTAGAAGTGGAGATGATGAAGTTAATTTTAATCTGTTTGAAGCTGTACAACAACCAGAAGACAAGAAAGATTGTCTTAGAATAGATACTTTGGATGAATTACCCATCTCAACTGAAAAACAAGATTACAAGCCTGTTGCACAACCCCAAAGACATCTTAGTCTGACTATGAAGGAAGTTATTCAAAGAGAAGTATTGAAACCTCCTAAAACATGTATGATTTATCCAATCTCTGACAGTTGTAAGGTTATTCGCAATGAGAAGAATAAATTCATTCCCACAAGGACATTCAAGGGATGGAGAATGCGTATATATCACCTTGATCACTCACCTGCATGAGCCCTAAAGCAAATAGGTGTTGAGCTGAAGACGTTAAACAAGCGCTCCTGGGAGGCAACCCAATGTTTTGAATTTTTTTTTTCTTTTTGCAGTTTAAGTTTTTTTGTGCATTTTTCTTCCTTAGGTTCTTTCTTTGCAAGATTGATCCAGGTACACAGTACACTTCTCCTCAAGACTTTGAAACCTTACTTCAATGGCCTGGGGACAATCCAACTTTTCTGGACGGGGTGAGAAAGTCTGCAGTTGAGGCTGAGGCACAAGATAAGGAGTACATGACAAGTGAAGAAAATGAGGGAGGAAACTTACTTTGTTTTTAATGTTTTTAATTCCTTTGTTTTTAATTTAATGTTTTTAATTGCTTTATTTTAAATTTTGAATTCCCTTGTTAGCCCATAATTTGTTTTAGAGCCATATATGAGATTATTGCTTATTATCTAATTCAAATCTAGAACGTGAAAAATAATTTTGATTGTTTTCAATAACAAGTGATTTTGGAATATGGAGTATGATAGTGAAAAGGAATTGATGAGGAAAATTAGGAATTAACTGAATTGGAGAAGCTAGCCAAAACCCAGGTGAGCAGAGTACCGAAACAGATAAATTGAGTGTCAACACTTTGTGATGATAACTGATATTGGTTGATTCTTTGATGTGATTACATGTTGGCAAGACTTGAAAATGATAAAGACATTTTTTTTCTTTGTAGTATATATAACCCAGAGCCAAATAGCCAACCATGCATTAATTATAGGACATCCATTTGAACCCCTTCTGAGCCAAAAATAATATTGTTTCTTAAACAGAACCCTTAAGCCTAAACACTATTTATCTACCTTCCTATATTTGAGAAAGGAAATGAGTATGAATGTCACTATTTTTCTTATTGTTGGGTATTGCTATTGTTGTCCTACAGGTATTGTTGGGGTGTTATTGTTAAAAAAAAAGTGTAAAGAAAAAGGAAAAGCAATACCTTTATCATTTTCAAGTCTTGCCAACATGTAATCACATTATAGAATCAACCAATATCAGTTATCATCACAAAGTGTTGAGACTCAATTTATCAGTTTGTGGTACTCTACTCACCTGGGTTTTGGCTAGCTTCTCCAATTCAGTTAATTTCTAATTTTCCTCATCAATTCCTTTTCACTATCATAATCAATATCCCAAAATCACTTGTTATTGGAAATAATCAAAATTATTTTTCACTTTCTAGATTTGAATTAGACAATAAGCAATAATCTCATATATGACTCTAAAACAAATTATGGGACAACAAGGGAATTCAAAATTTAAAATGAAGCAATTAAAAATATTAAATTAAAAACATTAAAAATAAAGTAAGTTTTCTCCCTTATTTTCTTCATTTGTCATCAACTTCTTATCTTGTGCCTCATCCTCAGCTGCAGACTTTCTCACCCCCTCCGAAAAAGTTGGACTGTCCCCAGACCATTGAAGTAAGACTTCAAAGTCTTGAGGAGAAGTTCACTATGTACCTGGAGCAATCTTGCAAAGAAAGAACCTAAGGAAGAAAAAAATGCACAAAAACTTAAACTGCAAAAAGAAAAACAACAAATTCAAAACATTGGGTTGCCTCCTAGGAGCGCTTGTTTAACGTCTTCAGCTCGACGCCTATTTGCTTTAGGGCTCATGCAGGTGAGTGATCAAGGTGATATATACGCATTCTCCATCCCTTGACTGTCCTTGTGGGAATGAATTTATTATTTTCATTGCGAATAACCTTACGACTGTCTGAGATTGGATAAATCATACCTGCTTAAGGAGGTTTCATTACCTTTCTTTGAACAACTTCCTTCATAGTCAGATTGAGATGTCTTTGGGGTTGTGCAACATGCTTGTAGTTTTGTTTTTCAGTTGAGATGGGTAATTCCTCCAAAGTATCTATTCTGAGGCAATCTTTCTTGTCTTCCGGTTGTTGTACAACTTCAAACAGATTAAAATTAACTTCATCATCTCCACTTCTAATTTTCAACTTGCACATGTCAACATCTATAATTACTTTGGTAGTCTTCATAAATGGTCTTCCCAGGATCAATGAAACTTCCTCATTTTCCTCCATGTCCATAATCACAAAATCAACAGGAAATACGAAGTTATCCACTTTAACTAAAACATCTTTTGCTACTCCATAAGGAATCTTTACAGATCTGTCAGCTAGCTGTAATGTCATTCTTGTAGGCTTTACTTCCAAGTCTCCTATTATTTTAAGCATAGACAAAGACATTAAATTTATACTAGCACCCAAATCAAGTAATGACTTACCTACTTGTAACGTCCCAATTGTGACTGGTATAGCGAAACTGCCAAGATCCTTGGACTTTTGAGGCAATGATTTCTGAATTATAGCGCTGCATCCTGCTTCTAGCTCCACTATTTTTGCAGTAAATCTCCTTTTCTTAGTTAACAACTCTTTCATGAATTTTGCATAAGTCGGCATCTGCTCCATAGCTTCCATAAATGGAATATTAATCTGTAAATGCTTGAAAATATCCATGAATCTTGCAATCTGTCTTTTTTTATCTTTCTTGGAAGGATGACGAGGATATGGTAAATCCTTCAATTGCGGTATTTGACTCTCATCTTTCTCCCTCTTTTTCTCACTCTTTTTATTTTTTTCTTCTTTTTCAGTATTTTTTTCTTTTTCTATACTCTCACTTTTATTTTTCTTTTTTTCTCGTTCACACTCATCTTTTTTTTCTTTTGGGATTTCCTTCTCTACATCCAGATTGTCACCAATATTTTCTCCTATAACCTTACCACTCCTTGTAGTTACTGAATTGCATTGCTCCCTAAGGTTGGTTTGTGTGTTGGCTGAAAACTGTCCTCCTTGCTGCTCAGATAATTGCTTAGCTAGTTGGCCTATCTGGATCTCTATATTTCTGAATGAAGCCTCAGTAATTTTCTGATTAGCCATAGTGCCTTGCATGAATTTTTCTAAAGTATCCTCCAATTTACTTATTTTGTCAGGCATTGAAGGATAATGTTGTTGTTGCTGTTGATATGGAGGTTGCTGATATGACTGTTGTTGAAATGTAGGTTGTCTAGTAGTTGAATTAACACCTTGTTTCCACCCAAAATTCTGATTCTAATTCTGGTTCTGATTCCCTCTCCATCCTTGGGCAATATTATTCTGATAATTGTTGGGATTAGGGAAATTACCTTGTCTGCATTGACTACTACCTTGAGCACCCATATAATTAGCTTCTTCTTGTTGAATGTTGCCTTGATAAGAGCATTGTTCATTTGCATGCTCACCTCCACACACGTCACAACTCATTTGTTGATTAGGAATAGATTGTACTGTGTGCATTTGTTGAGGTAATTTCTCTATTTTCTGATTCAATGCTTCAATTTGTTGGGTTAAAATTTTATTCTGGGCTAAGAGAGCATCTGAGGTGTTAAGTTCAAGGACTCCCTTCCTTTGAATTGGATGTCTATCATGTTGAGCCTGTTGGTCTGTAAAGTCTAGTGCATCAATCATTCTTGTGGCATGCTCAATTTCTACATCCAACATGGATCCTCCTGCTACAGCCTCCAATAACAACTTTGCATCATGTCGCAACCCAGTATAGAAAATATTCAACTGAGAAACGTTATCAAATCCATGATTTGGGCATCTTCTCAACAGTGATTTAAATTTCTCCCATGCTTCACAAAATTGTTCATTTGCTCCTTGTCTGAAAGAAGTGATGTCAGATTTTGCTTTGATGTAACGGGATGGTGGGAAAAATCTGTTCAGAAACTTCTCTTCTACACTACTCCAATTAGTCAAACTCTGATTAGGATGTGCTTTCAACCACTCCTTTGCCCTACCTGTCAAAGAAAAAGGAAATAATATCAAATATGCAGATTCAAGATTTGCTGCTCTAAATCTCATGGTATTAATCAACTCATAAAAAGTAGACAAATGAATATAAGGGTCTTCATGATCCAATCCAGTGAATTGATGAGCACTAATCAAGCTTAAGAAGGATGAATTCATCTGTAATTTATGATCATCCGGAATGACAATGCTGGAAAAATGCCTTGGACTTTGCTGCATAGCACAATTTTTAAGAGTTCTTCTAGGTGGATTTGCATTTGGGTTTTGATTTGGATTTATATTGGGATCTGGATTCAGATTCAGATTTGCTCATTCTTCCGCCATATCTTCTATAATTGGGTCTTGTAAATCAAGTGTGGAAGAAGAATTAGCAGATTCTCTTGTGGCTTGTTCTTGAGTTTCCCTTCTTCTTCTACCTCGGTTCCTCCGAGCTGTTTTTTCAATCTCTAGATTAAATTCTAACTCGCTCCGAAGATACTTGTCCTCTTAAACGCATGAATCAAAAGAGTAACTCAAACAAATATTAGCACAAACTAAAAACTAAATAACAATAATAATAATAATAATAATGATAATAATAATAATACTGATAATAATGATAATAATAATAATAATAATAATAATAAAATAATAATAATAATAATAATAATAATAATAATAATAATAATAATAATAATAATAAAAATAATAAAACAAAAATAGAAATAAAAATAAAATACTCAATAAGCTAAACAAATAATTCTCAAAGAACATTGTTCCTCGATAAAGGCACCGTAAATACTTGTTGAATTATTGGCAAGCGTACCAAAATTATCAATCGCAGATATAGTATTTCGATTAAATAAAAGTTGATCCCACGAGGAACGGTTTCAATGGAAATTCTCAATTATGCTTACTAAGTAGATTAAAACAGATTGAGTTTTGCAAATAAGAGTTGAATTGAAATTAAATGACAAAGAACTGTAAATTGTTGAAAAAATATCAATTAAAGGTACTTAAGATTGACTTCCTTCCTTATCTCTCTTTTGTAATGGCTATGTCAATTAAGAACGTCAATTAACCGAACAATGTTGATGCCACCTACTCAAATCATCCATGTTGATTCCTCACACATGAAATTCATAAGAAAACCTAATAAATGTTGATTCCTCACATAATTAACAGGTTTTCCAGCATTAGGGTTAGGGTGTTAAGCAATTGATACATTCATTCCATTTCTGGCAATTAACGTAACAAATATTCTTACCGTGATCTAGGGTTCAAGATATATTTTCCAATCATACCTCAAACAATCAAGAATAAATCATTCCAAAGCATAAAAGATAAGAATAACAACATCAAAGCATAGATTAAGATCTCAAAATATCACCATGATACAAAAGAGTTCAAAGGAAGTGCACCGAATCCTAAGAGAATGAAGTTAGCCACTCATGTTGGCCATTACAATGCTCCAATTGATGAAGAAGTGAAGAATTGATGAAGATTAGACAAAACCCTAACAGTAGTCGTGCCTCCTCTCCTCCAAGACTGCTTTCTTTTCTCAAAACACAACTTATCTTTTTATAAGATAATTTGGGTCGGGCCTCGCATCATTCATTCGCTTAAGCGCTCTTCTTTCTTTCAATTTTACTCAAATTATGCTGACAATTATGCTCCTTACTCTTGTATCAAGGTATTCTCGAATTCATCCTATATTGGGAGAAAAATATATTAGAATTAACATAAATTAAGTGGTTTCATAACAGTTCAAGGCATAATTATATCAATTTTTTACCACTTAACAGGTATTATAGGAGATTTTCTAAAATAATTATGTCTTTAACTCACCTCACCAAAAAAGGTCAAACTTTTGAATGGATAAAAAAATTTGAGAATAGTTTTTAAGAGCATAAGACAAGATTAACTATTTCCCTTGTGTTAGCATTACCTAATCTTATTAGACACTTTTCCATATTTTGTAATGCTTCCAAAATGAGATTATGATGTGTTATTATGCAAGATAAAAAGATAATAATATATGCTTTTAGGCAATTAAAAGCACATGGGAAAAATTATCCAACCCATGGTCTAGAGCTAGTCACCATTGTTTTTGCACTCAAACTATGAAGACATTATGTGTATGGTGGTAATTTTAAGATTTTGTGTGATCATAAGGGTCTTAAATATTAGTTTGATCATAAAGAGTTAAATATGAGACATTTGATAGAATTTTTGAAAGATTATAATTTTGAATTACATTATCACCTAAGAAAAACAAATATAGTGGCAAATGTTTTAAGCAGAAAATCCTTACATGTCTCTTCACTTACACTAATTCTCACTCAAGCGAATCCTTTTGTCGCTTGAGCGAATTTTGAAATTTTTTTGAGGGTTTTCAGTAAAATTTGACTCTTAAACATGATGCTCAAATGCAAAACTTTCAGTAACCAAACTTCAAAAATTATTTTCTCTCCCCTTTTATACTGGCTCAATAAAAAACTTAACAACAAACCAAATATTGCTCAAACAAACCCAATTCAAAATTGCCACAATTAACTAATAATGCACCAAAACCTAAAATGCAAAAAGAAAACAAATTCAAAACACTGGGTTGTCTTTCAAGAGCGCTTATTTAACGTCTTTTAGCTCGACGCCTATCTACTTCATGGCTCACGCAAGTGAGTGACCAAGGTGAGTCTTTCAACTTCACCTCCTAGATAAGCTTTGATTCTTTGCCCATTAACTGTCCATTTTCTTTCTGTTTCTGGATCTTCCAATTCCACAGCACCGTAAGGCTTAACACTTCTTATGAAGAATGACCCTGACCATTTAGATTTTAATTTCCCAGGGAAAAGCCTTAACCTTGAGTTGAACAACAACACAGATTGACCTGGATGAAACTGTTGTTTCAATATTTTCTTATCATGATATGCCTTGACTTTCTCCTTGTACAACTTGGAGGATTCATATGCATTGAGTCTCATTTCTTCTAATTCATGCATCTGAGTTCTTTTTTCTATGCTGAAGTTTTAGGATCAAAATTGAGGAATTTTAAAGCCCAATAAGCTTTGTGCTCCATTTCCACCAGGAGATGACATGACTTGCCATAAAAAATTTGAAAAGGAGACAACCCTGTGGGAGATTTGTATGCAGTTCTATAAGCCCATTGCGCATCATTAAGCTTCATTGACCAATCTTTCCTTGAGGCCGAAACAGTTTTCTCTAAGATTCTTTTGATTTCTCTATTTGACACTTCTGCTTGCCCATTAGTTTGTGGATGATAAGGTGATGAAACTTTATGCCTAACCCCATAATGCTCCAGACATTTTTGAAGTTGATTATTGTAGAAATGTGATCCTTCATCACTAATCACAACTCTAGGCGTGCTAAACCTATAAAAGATATTCTTCTTTAAAAAAATTATCATAGTTTTTGCATTTGCTTTTGCGGCTGTTACTGCTTCGACCTACTTAGACACATAATCAACTACTACCAAGATGTACTCATTGGAGAATGAGGATGGAAAAGGGCCTACACAATCAATTCCCCAACAGTCAAATACTTATACTTCCAATATGATATTCAGAGGCATTTCATGTCTTCTTAAGATTCCCCCTGTTCTCTGACAATTATTACATTGTTGAACATAGTTGTGGGCATCCTTGAACAAGGTAGGCCAGAAAAAACTAGATTGGAGGACCTTTGCAACAGTCCTCACTCCATTAAAATGTCCACCATAATGGGAACTGTGACAATGCCTGAGAATGCTTCTGGCTTCCTCATTTGTTACACACTTCTTAACAAGTTATCACTCCCTACTTTGAATAGATAAGGATCATCCCATACAAAATAGTGTGCATCTTTTAAAAACTTCTTTCTTTGATGCCAACTAAAAATCTTTGGAACAACCCTTGCAATTTTGAAATTTGTCATGTCAGTAAACCATGACCTCTCTTGAATAGCAAATAGTTTTTCATCTGGAAATTCATCTCTAATATCCTGTTATTTTGAAATCACCTCTTCATTAATAAATCTGGATAAATGATCCGCCACAAGATTTTCACTACCTTTTTTATCTTTGATTTCCAGATCAAATTCTTGCAGCAATAATACCCATCTTATCAATCTTGGTTTGAAGTCTGATTTAGCAAGCAAATATTTGATAGTTGCATGGTCTGAATTTTTCTAAAGCAAATACAATTGCAAGTAATTCTTTTTTAGTTGTTGCATAGTTGGTTTGAGCTTCATTCAAGACCTTGCTTGCATAATGAATAACATGAAAGACCTTTGCTTTTCTTTGACCAAGTACAACCCCTATAGCATAATCACTAACATCACAATTCAACTCAAAATTTAAATTCCAATCAGGTGTTGTAACGATGGGAGTTGAACACAATTTCTCCTTTATATCTAAAAAGGCTTTGAGGCATTCCTCATCAAAACAAAACTTCGTATCTTTGTTCAACAAATTGCTAAGAGATTTTGCAATCTTAGAAAAATATTCTATAAAATCCTGCATGTCACAGGAAACTCCTTATGCCTTTCACATTGATTGGAGGTGGTAGTTTAGAGATAACTTCCACCTTTGCTTGATCCACTTCAATACCCCGAGTTGAAATCTTGTGTCCCAACACAATACTTTCCGTGACCATGAAATGACACTTTTCCCAATTTAGCACCAAATTTGTCTCCATACATCTCCTCAATACCAGATCCAAATGTTGCAAACATAAATCAAATGATGGCCCAAATACTGAAAAATCATCCATAAAAATTTCTATGCAGCTTTTAACAAGATCAGAAAAGATAGCAGACATACATCTTTGGAAAGTAGCTGGAGCATTACACAACCCAAATGGTATTTTTCTATAAGCAAAAACACCAAAAGGACATGTAAAAACAGTCTTTTCTTGATCTAAAGGATCCACCACAATCTAATTGTAACCAGAATATCCATCTAAAAAACAGTAATCAATACACATTTTGGGTGAGTCTTTTCAAGCATTTGATCCATGAAGGGTAATGGAAAATGGTCTTTTCTTGTGGCTTGTTTGAGTTTTCGGTAATCAATACACATTCTCTATCCATTGACTGTCCTTATGGGAATTAATTTGTTTTCTTCATTGCGAATAACTATAATCCCACCTTTCTTAGGAACAACCTACACAGGACTCACCCAACTACTGTCAGAAATAGGATAAATCATATCTGCTTCAAGAAGTTTCAGTACCAGGATAAATCATATGTGCTTCAAGAAGTTTCAGTACCTCTTGTTTAACAACCTCCTTCATAGTAGGATTGAGACGTCTTTGTGGTTGTGCAACAGGCTTGTAATCTTGTTCCATGTAGATCCTATGCATACAATAAGATGGACTTATACCTTTCAAATATGCTAATTTCCACCCTATGGCTCCCATATTATTCTGTAGAATTGCTATTAATTTCTCTTCCTCAATTGGAGATAATGAACTGTTGATTATCACTGGTTTATATCTCTCTGTTGAACATTCAAGGACTTGATGTTGCACTTGATGAACATGAAGATTGTTGATTTTGATGATGATTCAAGAACTCAAAGACTTAGAGTGTTGAAGACTTGTTTTGTATTGTAATAACTCTGTTTCAATTAGATTGAGTCTGTAATATTAGAGTTTAAGATAGCCGGTACATAGTCTGCACCTTAGAAGTTTCAAAAAGCTCAAATTTATCGTCCAGGCTCGGCTTTAATCGATTAAATAGGGAAATAATCGATTAAAACAGTGAGAAAAACCATTTTCTGTATCTGCTCACTGGTTTAATCGATTAAACCACCTGTTAATCGATTAACAGGCCTGTTAATCGATTAACAACCCTTTTAATCGATTAAAACAGAGAGTTTTAGGGTTCTGTTGATTTTGGCTCTGTAATAATCGATTAACACTTCATTTAATCGATTATTTCAGTCAGATTTTGATTTTTAACTTCAAATCAACTCTATTTTCGAAAACCCTATTTCCAAGAATCCTAATTCTAAAATTCCCAATTCCCAAACCCTAATTTCTCTACTTAAGCTTCTCTATGACACTTAGAAAAGAAGAACAACCTTTTTCATACAAAAGTTAAGTGTTGTAGTGCCAGAGAACTGTTTGTTGCAAGAAAAAGGGGCTTTTGGAACCTGGTGTGGGCTAGAAGCGATAAGAATCACTAAGTGGAGTTCTTAGTGGATTGTGTGCTGTGCCGTCTCTAGGGAAAGTTGTTCATCATCTCTTGTGGATTTCAAGAGAGGTGTTTTCTTATCTTTATCTTTTCAATTGTAATTTGCTTGTAACAACTTGATTATAGTGACATCGTTAATCCTCTGTTTGAGTGATTAGCAACTGGATGTAGGGTCTTTTGATCCGAACCAGTATAAATTTCCTATGTAAGATTCTCTTCTCTTCTCTTCTCTATTTACATTTACACAGTTTTTAATCGGTAAAATTTGGGGAAAATTTTGAAAACCGAATTTTTATTAAGAAACCAATTCACCCCCCCTCTTGGTTTTTGTCCGACCACGCGAACATTCCGCTGCGCGATTCTAACAAGTGGTATCAGAGCTTGCTTTGATAGTCATTCAAACTTTTTGAAAATGGCCGGACAAAATCAAACTTTTGCCGAAGGTGCGTCTATCAACAGACCCCCACTTTTTGCGGGTCAAAATTATCCTTTCTGGAAAGTAAGAATGCTAATATTTTTAGAGTCTGTTGATAGAGGCGTTTGGGACGCTGTTTTAAACGGTCCATTTGTTCCTAAAGTTACTGAAAACAGTGTTGAAGTTCCCAAACCTTTTTCTAGATGGACTGCGAAGAAAACGAAAAGCA
>OY731404.1:34559626-34640556 GCA_963425845.1 Sphenostylis stenocarpa
TTTTGCCATCCCTACTTACCCATCTTACTATTTAATTATAAAAATAATCATTTAACAATCTATTTATAATAATAGTCTTATATTTAATAATCAAGTGATTATTGAAAATTGAATGGTTAAAGTATATTTTTTTAGTAAGTTTATTTATTTATTTTTTCACTTTTTTTCATATATATGATTAAAAAGTAAAAATAATTATTTTAATAATAAAAAAATTACAATTCATTATGAGCCAGCACCTGTACCAACAGACATAGTAGGATAATAAAATAAAGAAGCCCGAAGAGTGTCCATGGGCCGGGAAATAGCCCAGATCCGAGAGAGTTCTATAAAGAGTTCTTTCCTCTTATAGTGGCAAGCGAGAACCTCTTGTTTGGGTAAGGTGGCGCAAGTGCTGAATTCACACAATTGCTTCACATGGCGGGATCCAAATCCAAATGCCAAACGGCTTACAAAATAAATAAATAAATAAATCAAAAGGCTTCAAAAATTAGAAGGACACTTTTGTAATTGTATGCGTGGGATGAGATTAAATTTGAACGGGTCTCTTAATTGCATCTCATCTCATTTTGAATTGAAACCGCGGAGCCGAGTAATTTGCAGCAGCATCGATCATCATGGTTAGGGTTTTTTTCTCCGATGCCTTTTTATCTTCTTCGTTTTCAGACTCTATTCATTTTAACGTGATTTCGTTCTCGAGTCGGATTCTGCATGTTTTTTAGATTAGGGTTTTTCCGAATTCGGGATCTCTTCAGCAATAAATCCTGTTGTTAAGCGAGGAATCCATTGCGCATTACGCTCATTGCTTTCCTTCATGGTTGCAGGACGGACAGGATTCACAAGACCCCAAGCAAAGCCCTGCTGATATGACTGCCTTTGTAAGCTCTTTTTTCGTTTTTATAAATCAATTATTTCCTATTGTTCCCTTCAATTTTTATCTTCGATGTGACTGCTTCCTATTTGCATTGTCAATGTGACCTCTTTGTTTTAGCTTCATGATGTTTTAATTAACGTTAGTCGTTTTCTGACCTTTGTCTACCCCACTTTGCTCTTTCCAGGTGCAAAATCTTCTTCAGCAGATGGTGAGTTGTATAGTCTAGGTTTTCAGAGCCGCATTTATGACTTTTTAGAGTATGTTTCACTGCTGCTGACTAGAATTTTGTTTCCAGCAAAATAGGTTCCAGACAATGTCCGACTCCATTGTTACAAAGAATATCCTTTTGGAATGCCCTTCAAGTTCTTAAAATAAGCTAGCTCTACGCTGCAATTTGTTAAGGAAACTAATTCAGGCAATGATAATTTGTGCTTGACTGCTTCTGTTTTTATCTTCCTTCTCTCCAGAATTGATATTTGATTCAAGGAGCTAGATCGGTTGGATTAGGAGATCTAGGGGGTTGTTTGGTTTGAGAACATGCAATTTCTTTTTTCTATTTTCAAAAGTTTGTATAGGAAATAGTGGAAACGACTTTTTTTCTGTTACATATCCCGTTCAGAAGTTTAAAAGCAGGAAATAAGTTGAAAATGATATCGCATTATTGTAACCTAACGTGATAATAGTTAATGACAATAGAAAAAGTTTTTCTTAAAACAAACGCCATAAGTTGGCTTACATTTTGTTGACATCTTACCTATATGTTACTGAATAGTCTTGCTAGGACTCACTTTGCACATTTAGTTAAGGAGTTAAATGGATCCTTGAAGTTTGTTTATATGATGTTAAACTGTGATCTGTGTTAGTTTCAGTTCACTTTGTTTCATTTGATTAATTGTGTAGTTCTGTTATATATAAATCTATTTCTGTTTTGTAACTCACTGGCAACACTTAAATGCCCGTGAAAATGGGTTCTTGTCATCAATGCTCAAGCCAATAACACGATTGCATTTATACACTGTTAGGATCTAATTTTGTGCCTTCACCTAATAGCTTAAGCTGTTGGGAGGAAGAATACCCACATACACAACAGCCTGGGTGATTAATTACAACTGTGCACAACTGCATCTTGACCTTTTTCTTATGAACACAATGCAACCACCTGTGCGGTTGTGCACAATTTGTGTATATACGGTTTCATGTTATTGGCTGAGGCAGGATGGCAGTTCTCCCAATTTTATTAAACAAGTGTTCTAGACTTGCTATATACATGAACTCTGGAAAAAAGATGTTTTTCTTGACGTTAGTGCACTTGATGATATGGGAAACCGTATAAATGAGTTGGAACAAAGCATCAATGATCTAAGAGCTGAGATGGGAGTGGAGTCCTCTCCATCACCTGTGCCCACTGCTAAGCCAACAGAGGAAGAAACTAAAGAAGAGGGTTCAGCTTAAGTGGCGTTCTGGTTACAGTGATCATTGTTCATGTATTGCATTGCACAAGGATTGATATTCTGTATCTATATTTGTCTGCTGAAGTGGTTCAGAAAACAGAGTGCATCTGATCATTTGTACCTTATTCGTATTGTTTTTCTATGATTCAAGGGTAAACCTATTTTTTACGTTGCAATTACTTTGTTGCATCCTCCCCTTTTTTTACTCATCATGCTCTGGGTGGACGAATCCATACCCCCTAATCCAGGGGTTGCTATACAAATATTACGCACTCTTTTTTTTATTATTGAATTTGCCGTTTGTTTTCAAACTTTTGATAGAAAACTAAGACACGAACTATGTGTACGCCCCTGTGCAATGCATAGATTATTCAATATATCTGACCCTTCTAATGTTTGACGAGGGTGAGTTCTTTTCTTCCTAGGTGGGATTGGAATCCAAGTAAAGTGTACTTATTTCAGAACGAGTTGAAACATTTTTAACCTGAAGAAACCCAATGGTGGTAGATGTGTTTTCTATGATACAATACTTCCCCTTCTAAAAAAATCAAACACAGATTCTTTCGTTCTATTGCAGATGGTGTCTGAGAAAAGAGCGTAAACGACTAAAAGATTCGACATTTTATTGGTTCAGAAGCAGAGGAATTGCAGATGCAGAGTTACTATTATTATTGTGAAATTCATCTATCCAAAACAGGTAAACATTTTGGACCTCGCCATGGAAAGACAGTACGGTCTTATTGTGTAGTGCTCCCTAATGCAATTTCGTTTTTGTTTATTTATTTCCCATTCTATTGTCACATAAAGACTACCTTTTCTTGCTGAAAGTGGAGTCTGTTCTGACTTTCTTTTAAACACTGAACTTTTAGAACCAAATTAATAATAATTGTGGTGATTGCAATTTTCAATTCTTAGTTTTCAAATACATTTTCCAATTGTTTTTTTTTTATAACTGTACTGAAAATAATCTTAATTCAATTTTGAAGCACTTCAAAATCAAATTAATAAAAAAAGATTAGTTTTAATTTTTGTTTAAAATAATGGTTAGGGACCCCCGCCCCCTCTTTTTTTTTTTTTTAACGAGTGTATTTATTCCTTTCTTCACGGAATAAAAATAGAAAAAAAAAATACATAGGAATAATTATTTACTAAGCAACTATCAACGAGGGAGGAAGGGAAAATAAAGAACAATCAATACTCAGATCCCACAAGAAAGGGCAATAGGCATAGCCGCAGAGTTTTGTGGTGAGATTGAAATTCCTCCTATGAACTCAGCAAATAATTTTAGTTTTATAAATTACTTAGAATTACAACTATTAAATGTTGTATGGGTTTAATTTTGTGTTTATATTTTTAAAGAAGTATTTGTTTTATAAAATTAACAAATTTAAATTTTTTGTTGTTTTTACTTTTTTTTTATTATTTTAAAATAATTATTTTTCAATTTTTTTAGATTAAATCTTATCTGCTATCGTGTTATTTTTTTTTTTGTCATGAATGATTATTTTAAGCTTAAAGGCATATTATTTTCCCCACTACATCACTAACCACTTGCCATTTGATGATCGATTACAGCAATGTTCTAACTATTTTTTTTATTGTTATTAACTATAATTATCGTCAATATCATTATCTTATACATTATATTACTGCATTTGTTGTTATTACTATGATAGATATCATTCTTACTAAAAGCTACACATTAATATAAAAAAATATAAAAGTAAAAACTGATTCTAGTTTTGAAGGATTTCGTAATTCAGAGTTGATAATCACACAAAACAGGGTTTGAGAGACGGAGATATTTTAATTGAACAAATACATCCCTAGCTGAAATTAGAAGTTACTTTTCTCAAATTAGATGAATCATATTCATCTTTTTCGCCTTAGATTTCAAGCAAATATGGCTGAAAATATTTTCTTAACATAAATAAAATCTATTATATTAAATTTAATTTACACTTGATTTTTGTGTGTGAAGTTCCGTGTAGTACAATAGTTTTAAAGCTTTAAACTGGTAAGCGCCGCAAGCAGGAGCCTTAACTAGATTCAGTTTTGTTGATAGTAATGCAGTGCTATTATAAAAGGAGAACATATACACAGGAAAATACAGTTATATATATATATATATATATATATATATATATATATATATATATATTCTTATTTTCTCTGTTATTTATTATTATTATTATTTTGTATTTGTGATTTAAACAAATATCTTTGAATTGCTTTAATAAACTTCTTGTTGTTTCTTATGGTTTCTTCATCCTCCATTTCCAGAGCTTGCTAAAACGCCGAATTTATCTATGGCAAGTTAATATCTTGGGATTTTAATTGTAATTTTAGTTCAAATAATAAGAAGTCTTATAAAGAGGCACGAGAGAACACATTTTACATACGTTTTTGTGGGAGACATAAAGAGAGGCTGTTAATTCGAAGCAATGACTCAAACCAAAAGTTTATGCTTTGTGGGTCACTTACAAGACAGTATTCAGCAGACAAGCTCCGTACAAAGATATTTCGTGAAGACTTTTCTTAAATTATCTTCATTTTAGATTCTAAAATAATGTTTTTTTCTTGTCCTCATAAGAATACCAATTGTAAAAAACTAAAAATAAAAATTAGAGGGCAATTCAAGTACCATTTATAAAGAATGAGAGTTGGAGTGCCAAGGTATCAACTTTATATTAAATTTCTTTTACATATGAATAAATTTCTTTGTTCTATTACTAAATATAAAAATGATTGGTTGTCCAGTTCATAATTCATTTTTTTCTAATGATAGTTGAAATTATGAAATATGATCTAATTTCCTAATTAGAAAAACACAAGCACTAGCATAAAAGAAAAAAATAACTATTAATTTGAAAAAAAAAATAGGGATTACATGAGAGTTGATTCCACTAAACCAAAACGAAACTTAGCTACTCATAGTCATGGATGAAAAATCCTTAAAAAAAAAAGGGTGTTTTGCTCGGTCTCAAAGCGTCTAAAAATAGGCTAGGAAAAATTATGTATAAAATATTTCTTATAATAGTTTAATATTGATACTTCAATTGTTGAAAAATGGATCGTTTTAGTGATAACAGAAACGTTTTACTTTTCTTCTCAGGTTTAACATAAATTACATAGAAATGGATTGTTTAAGCCCTCACAAAATGTTCATTCTTGCTTTGTAAGACTAAACTTAAGTTGTTTAATTTCAGAAAGTTTAATTTAGGATTGTATAGTGCTTGATTGGTTCAAATTTGATTAAATATATTGAAGAGAGAAGAGAAAAAGAAGAATGGTGTAGTGTAGGGGTGCATATATGCAAGTTGCATAGGTGTGACAGTCTTTATTCGCCGCATTTACTGGTGAAGGGTGTAGAGTGAGAAGATGAATTTCCACTAAGACCATATATGCGAAGAAAGGTGAGTTCATTCACAGTCACAGTCACAGTCACAGTCATAGATGTTAAAGATATGGCGTAGCATTTCATGTTTTACCAACAATATCAGACACCTTCCATGAAAGAGGTAGTAAGAGTAAACATATTAAGTAATGGTATACGTCACATGACACCCATTTACATTTCAAAACAAAAGATGCCTACTTTCACACTCCTCATTTCGCACATGTTTCCCTTCCATCACTGTGTCTTAAAGGTTACATCCACTAAGCTAGTTGTGGACAAGAATGCTAACCCACTCATCAGGTTAAGGATTGTTTTCATGTTGCATTCAACCCTTGTCAAATAGAATATTATTTCTAAGAAGCTTTTGGAGGACACACAAATCCTCAGGATGGTAACCTATGTGCTCACCTAGTCACTCATGCAAAAACCATCACTTTTTTCCCTTGCACCATCACTACTTCCTAGAAATAGCAAAGAAAATTCACCACCTTACCATTATTGTCTCGCCAGAATTTTCATGTGGATAACAAGCAGAGCACCTGCAATGCACATTCATTAAGCCAACCAAGCAACTATAACACAATTCAGTAAAGGCATTGATATGATGTGCAAAGAGTGTTGTCACACTTTTCCTTCATCACATCTTCGACAGTGACACTAGTTGTTCTCCTTGTGGATAAGGATTTGTGCGTGTTCAGTTCAATTCTGGTTCTGTGCTACTTTTCTTTCTGATGTTCAATCCACCCCTTACAAACCTTACATTTCACTCTAGCTTTGTAGGCTATCAAGAATAACTTTTTATTGTTTTTTTTTTTTAACCAATGGACGCTATCAATGATCTTTTGATGCTTGCAACTAATTTGCCTAAACGATATTTTTAGGACTAGCATCAGGTTAAATACTGGCTTAGTTATAGAAAGAAATTACCTGATGCTTCAATTTCTGGTACACCAACATGTTCAGTTTGAAAACACGGTGAGAACACGAATATATCAAATTATAAAAGTGCAGAAGAGAATATATACATGTCCAATCATGAACTAGAACCAGATACTTTGTTACACATACATACCACCATCTTCGGTGTTTGATGTTCCTGCTAGCAAACCTGAAGAATAGACAAATTAACTTCCTTGTTTAACCACCAATGCAGTATCAAAGCTATAACATCGAACCTCGCATCCTTGTCCTGTGGATTATTCAGAAATGAGAATACTGTTACCTTCTGCTTTAGCTTATTCTTTCTATTTGTCTTTCACTCATAATATGCAAAGTTACAATAGTCCCTGACATAATTGTGGGTATCCGTAATGATACTGTACCAATCAAATTATTCCATTCAACAAGTTAAGAAGTTTATTCTAATCTGACTAACACAGAACATCTTGGAGGACAACAGTACAGTGTACAAGATGTTTTCTCACACCCAATTGATGGAAAGAGTGATGAGGGGGGCATCATAATCATAAAACCATAAAATTTTCCAGATCATGTGCTCTGTCTAATTCTCATTGTTACTTGGCACAGGTAAGCTTTTGGAAGTTATGCTATCTATTATGCAACATTTTGCATGATTATTTCCATAGAATGTACCCAAAAATATTATTTTGGTAGAACCTCAGTTCTGATATCACTGAGCTAAGTAAATGTATTATGGGGATCACATCATGAATGGCATCAGCATTATTTGTTTCCAACAGGGTTGCACTGATGTAAAGATAAATTAAGCAAAACAAAAAAAGAAATGAAAAGAAAAGAAAAGAGAAGATTTTTTAAGAGGAGTTGTTTCTGACCATATCAATAATAGGACAAAACTTGCAAAAAAGTTTTTAAGGTAGTTACGGTATTATACTCCAATAAAAAAAATTGTGTATTGTTTTTTTTTTCTTTACCTCAATTTTGGGACATTCAAATGAAGGATAAAGTGACCAAAAAATAAGACAAAAATGCTTTTTTTTTTTGAAAAATAACACAAGAAGCACCAAATAACTTTATGAAATGATATACATAACTATCTATAAATAATTAAACACACTAAATGCATTTCACACCAAGTGAACATTAAGTGCTATACTCTACTCTTGCGTGAGTTCTTCTGTTCCTTTCTGTGACCATGGACGGAAAGAGATTAGAGTACAAAGGTGAGGAAGCACTAAAGGAGATAGAGAGGCTTACAATGAAGGCTTCTGAAGTTCAGGAAAGCCTTTTGAAACAGATCTTAACTCAGAATAGAGAAACTGAGTATTTGAATAAGTTTATGAGGGGAGAAAAAAATATAACGGACATAGAAGAGTTTAAGAGGTGTGTTCCAGTCACCACTTATGAAAGAATCTTCCCATATATCCAGAGAATTGCAAATGGGGAAGACTCTTCTCTCATCACTGGTCACTCCATAACAGAAATGTTATGCAGGTAACTAACTCTGCTACTGCTAGTATTTGTTCATTATTTCATTCCTTTATCACAAGTTTCTGCTTGTATTTTATGCAATCAATCTTTATCATATATTATGGTCTGTGCAGTTCAGGGACATCAGGTGGAGAGCCTAAAATAATGCCATCAATTGCCGAAGATCTAGAACGCCGTACCTTTGTGTACAATCTTACCATGCCAATCATAAATCAGTTAATAATATATAACAGTAACATCACATCTTTTTATTTCTTGGCCTTGATTATGCACATATACACTTATTAGTCATACCCTTTTCGTTGCATTTGAATTAACATTTCAATATTCATCAGAAGTTGCCTAAAATTCCAACATGGTTGAAGCTTATTATACGTGCTTAACTTTCCTTCGTAGCAACTTGATTCTTTGCTGTGTTTGATGTCATCACGGTTGGGTTCTCCATTCTAAGTATATGGCCAAATGAAAAAAGATAAGATGAAAAAGGTATGACGTGACAACTATTCATTAGAGTAGGCGGGTGGAGGGCCCATTACCATGCATAGGTTACGTTTATATTTTGGAAAAAAAATATGATTCTTCGATTCTTATATTTGAGTCATACAAAAGGCTCATATATAGTGCATGCTATCTAGCTAGTGCATGTTGACATGTATTTCATTTACGCATATTTTCAATTGCATTAATCTTCCTGAGTTAATCACCACATACCATGCCAATAAGAACGGCCAAAAACATATCGCAGTATAGTTAAATTCGTACTAGCTAGTACCTTATAGTATCAGATAATATGATCTTTGGTAATGGGAACATTGTATATATGAACATTTCTAATAATTAACTGATGCATGCTGAGTATTTCATCAATGTAAACCATTTTCCCAACTATATCTCCTGCCATCTTGAACATAATTAGCGATCAATGTTTAGGTACGTTTCTGATCTTGACGAGGGCAAGGCTATGTATCTGTTCTTCGTAAAAGCAGAAATGTCTACTCCTTGTGGCTTACCTGCTAGGACAGTGTTAACGAGCTACTACAAGAGCAAACACTTCAAGTGCCGCACACACGACCCTTGGAACGATTTCACAAGCCCTGACCAAACCATTTTATGCAATGACAGCAATCAAAGCATGCATTGCCAGCTTCTAGCAGGTTTGGTCCACCGCCGCCAGGTCCTAAGGCTCGGTGCGGTCTTTGCCTCTGCACTTCTTCGAGCCATTTCCTTCCTAGAACGAAACTGGAGGCACCTATGTGAGGATATACGCACTGGCCAACTAAGTTCCTTCATAACAGATCCTTCATGTCGCTCATGCATGTCGACGGTGCTTGCAACCCCTGACCCTCGTCTGGCTGATGAGATCACAAGAATCTGTGGCCAAAAGTCTTGGAAGGGGATTCTGTGCCAGCTTTGGCCTAAGGCCAAGTACATAGAGGCTGTGGTCACAGGGTCCATGGCTCAGTATGTTCCTGCTCTTAAGCATTACAGTGATGGGAAGTTGCCTTTGGTTTGTACCATGTATGCTTCATCTGAGTGCTACTTTGGGGTTAATCTGAAACCTCTGTGTGATCCTGCCGATGTTGCTTTTACCCTCTTGCCTAACATGGGCTACTTTGAGTTCCTTCCTCTTGGACATAACGGGACATTGTTGATGGACTTTGATGAAGGTGAGCATGTTCCCAATGATAAGCTCGTGGATTTGGTGCATGTCAAGCTTGGCTGCTTCTATGAGCCCGTGGTCACTACCTTTGCTGGTGAGTTCCCAGATTAATTGACCCATTTCCTATCTAGTTCATCATGCCTTCTAATCATATATGTTCACACACAAGGATTTATTTCTCTTGATGGTATCATCTAATAACAGAGTAGTATTGCCAAATAGTTATTAACTAACAACCGTTACCTTAGAAGCCTTTTCCTTTCCTTCTAATAATATGCACTTGAACACAAGTAACTGTGTTGGTGTAATAATTGGAATAACAGAATGTATATGTACTGAGACTGAGAAATGAGAGTAGATCATTTGATTGTAAAATTATTCACTAAATAATCAGTTCCCATTTTGATTATAAAATAATCATACATTTCCATTATTTGATGATTATTTAGTAGAAAGTATGGTTTACTCAAGTACAGAAAAGTTGTTATGTACTTGAGAACTTCAAGTAACCATTTGCTACATCATGATCATTACACTGACCCGTGAAGGAAATTCACTAACTCAATTTCGATTTATTTTTCGTTGGACACCACCATGACCCGAACATCTAGGGCTGTATCGATACCGCGTGGGTGACGTGCTGCAGGTGGTGGGATTCCACAACAAGGCCCCACAAGTGCGTTTCATCTGCAGGAGAAACGTAGTGATCAGCGTGGACACTGAAAAGACGAACGAGGAGGACCTGCACAGGAGCGTGAGCATGGCGAAGAAGTTGTTGGAGCCCTACGACGGGCTCCTAGTGGAGTACACCAGTTACCCCGACACGTCTTCGGTGCCAGGACACTACGTATTGTACTGGGAAATCCTTCACTGCGGCATAAAGACAGAATCTGAGAACGAGAATGCAGTAGTACTTGACGGAAGTGTGCTTGAGGAATGCTGCATTGCAGTGGAAGAGCAACTGGACTACGTATACCGACGGTGCCGGAGCCACGATAAGTCGGTGGGGCCACTGGAGATACGCGTGGTGGAGCCAGGAACGTTTGACGCTTTGATGGACTTGTTCATCAACCAAGGGGCTTCCATCAATCAGTACAAGACTCCCCGGTGCATCAACTCCAAGAAGGCACTCAAGTTACTCAACTCTAAAGTTTCTGCCTCCTTCTTCAGTCCTAGAGATCCCAAATGGGTACCCAAGATGTGCTGAATCATGCAACTTCCATTCTCATGTCATGCTTCGTTTCTTGCAAAACAACTTGCCTTTCATATCAACCAATTTCTACTCATTGCGATACATATGCTCTTCTCTGAATTCAACCAAAAATAGGGCAGAGACTAACATTGTAAGAACTGCTACATCTTTTATGTAAAATTGTCTCATCAGAGTAAGTAATTCTCTTACCCAAACGCTATTTTTCTTGATATAAATTTATCACTATTATTATGGCTGTAATTTAATTTTCATCAGTACTCTAATCATAATATGACCATATATATTCACTGAAATTAATCTGACAAAATAGAGATTTGTCATAAATATAATGTCAATTTCTTTATAATTATTAATTTTAAATGTTTTATCATGAAATTATTAGAAATTGTGTTGATTTGTAACTGGCACAAAATTACTTCTATATCGTAATAATATAGGCAAATTATTTTTTAAATTATTAAATTAATTATTTCATTACCTTTTAAATAATACAAATTAAAAGTATAGAAGAATTATCTAACTATGTTCTAAATCTAAATATCGTATATTAAATTATTTCAACTGTTAGTATATCTTCAAGAATTTTGATTCGGCAAAATAAATAATGAATATTAATAAAATAAAAAAATTAATAATATATTTTAGAAATATTAAAACATAATGAGTATCTATAATTAACACTTAATTATAACATGAAATGAAATTATACTAAACGTTAAAATTAATTTATAATGTCAATAGGATTGACAATCTATTGGTATAATATTATTCCTAATAACTTTTAATAAAAAAGAAATATTAAAAGAAAGCAAAACAAAAAGTACAATAAAATATTGCATATGATATGATTAAATATTTTAAAATAAAGTACAATAAATTTTAGTTACCATGTTTTCTTCTTTTATAATTGTTAGTGGCAAATCGAGGAAAGTGATCGAAATCGAAGGTGTGACTTCGATAAGATTCAATCGACGTCTAATTAGAAATACGTAGCATACAAGCATCGAGGAGCACAATCAAGAATCGAATGAATAATAATCAAATGACTGTTGTCGAATAAAAACTAAGTCATATAAGACCAGGGTTAAAAAGGAATCGTAAGCAATTCAAAGTTCTCGAAAAATACCGAATCGAGAGTAAAGAAAGCCAACGTGGACATCGAGACTTTGGCCAAATCGTGAAAGGAAGACGAATGCACGTATAAAGAGCGGTTTTGAAATCATGGGGAAAAAGTCGGAGATCGTGAGAACGTGGGAAACTACGGAAGATAAAGCGCCATACGCACGTAGAACGTGGTAGCGATCGCGTTAACCGCTCTCGGAAAGCTTGAAGGATGCCCTATAAATAGAGCAAAGGAGAAAGGAACGAGGAGCAAAAATTGGCGGAGCACGAGAACCGGTAGTGAAAAGTCTACCGGAGAAACGACGAACACCATGAAGCTTACGGCGATGCTGGATTTCCCTGCTCACGGAGTACATTTATCGCTTTACGTATTTTCCTTGGTAATTTACTTTGATGCAACTTAAATTCAGCAGTTTTATGTTTACGTATTTCGATTCCTTGTCCATTTCAACTCAATGAAAATTTGAGTTTACGCATTTAGATTTCCTGTTATTTAACATTACGCAAATCTCAATTTTCTGTCATTTACTTTTCTTGCAATCTCGATTTCTTGTCATTTATATTTGTGTTGTTTTCGATTCCTCGCTATTTACAATTAATGCGAGTTTGGGGTTCTCGCATTTTACATTTCCTCGCAATTTAATATTCTGCTTTTCTATTCGATAGTCTAAATGTTTTCGATACTTTAAATACAAAATACCAAAAGCGAGCATTTTCGATATCCTGGAGTTTTCGATTCTCATACACATTTTCGATTGAAAATCAAATTGCTAGCCTAAGTAAAAAGAGCTTACGTGGTAGAATTTTGATTAGGACCAAAACACCCTTAGAATCAAAATCGATCGAAATTCCACGAGAAACAAATTGGCGCGCCGAGTAGGGGTCTGTGTTGAAAAAACACAAAAAAGGTTAGTTCGAGAGTGTATGAGATTAAGAAGTGGGAGAGTTATAAGAATGAGTCGGAATTCATCAAGTAGTCGGAATAACAATGAGGGTCTAAGTGGTGTGCTCTCACCAAATACAGGGGGCAAGGGCACAATGGGAGTATGCACTGTAGTATCGACAAGCTGTAGGTACGTCGATACCAACAAGTAATGAACAAAATCCAGGAACATTGGCAAACACCCATATAGGGTCTAGTATGACGATACCAAACAATATGCAAACTATGGGAAACCCCATAACCACTTATGCGAGGGCCATATACGAGTGTAAGACCACCTGGTTTTTCACCCAATAACATGAACGGAGCGGCACTTCGTCGATACATAGAAATTCACGATATAGCTTAGGAATGCCTCCAAACGTAGGTACATTTCAAACCCTAGGCATGCCGCAAAACTTTGGAGTTGCTTCACATTTAGGGACGTCTCAAAATTCAGTGACATCACAAAACTCAGGGAGTGGGCAAAATTTAGGTATACAACAGACATCTCCGAATCTAGATCCTAGAGGGAATCCCGATCATGGGAGGTATGCATTTGATAGGGACTATCATCGATCTAATTTTGAGAATATCGAAAATACCAATACTTGGAATTTCCAGTAACTCCCTAGGAATACTTAGACAACAAATGGATGAGAGTAATTTTGAAATGGTGAATATGTTATCACGAGCAAGTTGACTACGGTCCTAAACCCATTAGTTCAAAATACTACTTGCTAGTTTTGAGATATTAGCAGATCAAATGTCTCGAATTGGAGACGCATTGGCTGTACCTCGACAAACGAGGATGGAGAATCATGCCAATCAGAATATTAATCCCCCTTATTTATTAAGAAGGAATAGGAACAATGATCAATATCAACAAATAGGGAATGAATATCAACATGTGAGGAATGATATTTATGGAAACATGAATGAGAGACTTCAAAATATGTGTAATCAGAATAATATGCAATATAATCACATGTTAGGACAAAGGATGAATCTCCAAGGGATGGATTTAAGATCACCTAATCAGACATATTTTGTATCTCCTTTTCCAAATGCGATTCTCGAAACAGAGTTGCCTCGAGGATACAAAGTGCCTAAATTTACTAAGTTTGCTTGGAGAAGTTGGTGAATCAACTATCGAGCATGTAGCTCGATATCAAATCGAATGTGGAGATCTAGCGATGAGTGAAGAGCTAAAAATGAAATATTTTCCTAGTTCTTTGACTAAGAATGCTTTTACTTGGTTCACTTCATTGCCACCCAATTCGATATACAATTGGTTATAGTTAGAAAGAAATTTTCATGAGCAATTCTTTAGAGGAGAGACTCAAGTAAGTCTCATTGATTTGATGAACATAAAACGATATAATCATGAAAACATAGATGATTATCTGAATCGATTTAGACAAATGAAATCAAGATGTTTCACTCAAATTCCTGAATATGAATTAGTCAGGATGGCTTCCGCAGGTTTAGAATTCTCGATCAGGAAAAAATTAGTGAATTTGCCATTAAATGACATGGCTCAATTAGCTGATAAAGTGAGAAGAGTGGAGCAAATCGAATATGAGAAACAAAGATACAAGAAATTTGAGAAACCTGTGAAAAAAGAAAGAATAGCCTATATAAATGATGTGTATGAGGTAGATCCTATGACAGAAAGTAATATCGAAGAAAATGTCGATGAGAAAGTAAATATAGCAGAGCTCAAAATAGGAGCTCCATATACGTGTAAATTACTACAGAAGAATGAAGTGAAAGATAAAATGGCAAATCGAACTTATACTTTCGATGTAACAAAGGCGAGATAAGATCTTCGATATTCTATTAAAAGATAAACAGATTAAGTTGAGTGACGATCACAAATTGCCCTCTGCGAGAACAAAGAAGTGGTCGAAAGTATTGCAAATTTCATAATGTTTATGGACACTTGGACTAACAATTGTATACATTTCAGGAACACGATCCAAGATGCGATCGATCAAGGAAGGTTGAAGTTTGGAAAAATTGCAATGAAAGTGGACACGAATCCTTTCGAAGTCCAAGTGGGATATATTGAATCCCAAATTGAGATAAATGATGATGTCAGATTAACGAACGCCACCTTCATAGGCATGGTCGATGTTACTGAAGACATCGATCCCAAGCATGTCAGGATGGACGTATCCGAAGAAGATATGGAATTTGATCTGAGTGAGTTCGAGAAGGAATTCGAGAAGGAGATATACCCTCAAGCAGGAGATTCCCTCGTTGAATTCCTGAACAGAAAGAAAGAAAAAGACGAAGATGTATCGCTATGCCCACGATGCAGTGCAGTGTTCGATAAATCGGCTGCCAAAGCTTTCAGAATAGAACAAACAAAGAAAATCGAGAGTCAAAACAAAAGGAAAAATGACAAAGTGGAGCAAACAGTCCGACCAACTATCGAAGAAAGTCAACAGAAATCTGTTGGATCTGGTGTTAGCGGAAATCAAAGGCAATGGGTTAGAAGAGAGATGTACCCCTCTCGAGGAGGAAGAGGAAGACTTCAAAGTAGTGATGTCTTCGAGAGACTATCATATGATGAAGGATCGAATATTGGGTTCCCAACATTCCCAAGAAGGTTCCGAGGAAGGCCCTGGAGAAGAGGAGGAAGGATCCCTTACTGGAGTAATTATAGAAACTTTGAAGAGAATATTGTACCGATGGAAAGCCAATATGCAAGAGAGTTTTTCGATGATAAAAATGAAGGCAACTGGAATGAACATCAAATCGGAGTGATATCGATATTGCCTGCGGAATATGTCAACGAATACAAAGAATATCAAGAACAGAGTGATGCTGATCGAGAAGATGACTTCTATTCAGAAAGCATAAGGCCAAAGGTAACATGGGTAACTCAAGCATCATGCGAAGTACCTCACAGAGATGCTGCCTTCATCGATCCCCCATCTGAAGAAACGAGGTTTCATCTGAAACCTTTACTATTGAATATCGAGATCCAAGGACAGATGGTGAACAGGGTCCTTATTGATGGTGGCGCAGCAGTAAACATATTGCCAATCTCCATGCTGAAGAGATTTGGCATTGAGCTTAAAGATCTAGTTAAACACAACATCATGATCTCTGATTTTAGCGGAAAAACATCAGGGTTAGAAGGCATGATCGCTTTAGACGTGAAGGTGGGTACTTACTCAAGGCCTACTGTGTTTGTTGTGGTCCAGTCCTATGCCAACTTTAACGCACTACTTGGTAGAGAGTGGATCCATGGAGTTGGAGCTGTACCTTCGACGGCCCATCCGAAGTTATTTATGTGGAACCGAGATGGACATCTCGAGGTAATCCCAGGAGATCAGCACGAATTTGTAACATTCGTATCTCAGGCTGGTCAAGCTACACAGAATTTAGCGCTTGTTCGACCATTCACCTTCGAGACTGTCGAGGATTTCAATTCAAAGTTACATGAAGAACGTTTTCTAAATATGAATGAGAAAAAGGGATTTGTTATGATCAAAGAGGGGGCCAACCTCGAAGTGGCCGGTGAAGATGACTAGAAATTATGAAGAGTTCTTGGCTCGATTGATAAAATATGAAGATGAAAAGAAGAGCCAAGTGAATAGTAGTAGTAGTAAGGTAGAGAAAAATAAGTCGATTCATTCGACAGTAGTTGCAAATAATAGCGATCAAGTTATACTTGATTGTATTTACGATTATTCTCCTTTAGGTTTCGAAAAATCTATTACATCAAATTATAAAAAAGTCGAGGCTCAAGATCCATTAGAAGAAGTTAACTTAGGAAGTGAAGAGGAACAGAAACCCACATATATCAGCAAGTATCTCGAGGAAAAATTAAAGAGGGACATGATTTCCTTGTTAAGAGAATATAAGGACTGCTTCGCTTGGGAATACGAAGAAATGCCTGGATTGGATCGAAGTCTCGTTGAGCATAGATTACCCATCATCGAAGGTAGAAAGCCGATAAAACAAGCACCGAGAAGATTTGCACCTGAGGTGATGAACAAAATCAAGGAAGAGGTCGAGAGACTCTTGAAAGCTAAATTCATCGAAGCGCTGGGTATGTAGATTGGATTTCTAATATTGTACCGTGATTAAAAAGAATGGTAAAATAAGAGTATGCATCGATTATCGAGACTTAAACTTAGCTACTCCTAAAGATGAATATCCTATGCCAATAGGCGATATGCTAATAGATGCGATAGTTGGTAATGAAATGTTAAGTCTTTTAGATGGTTATTCAGGATATAATCAAATATTTGTGTCTCGAGAATGATATAGCTAAAACGGCTTTTCGATGCCGGGGGCATTAGGTACTTATGAATGGGTAGTGATGCCATTTGGATTAAAAAATGCTTGGAGCCACATATCGAGAGAGCAATGAATTTAATTTTTCATGATCTTATTAATGATTTTATGCAAGTTTACATAGATGATATCGTTGTGGTATCGAAAGAAAAACATCAACATCTGAGCAATTTGAGAAAATCTTTCGAGAGAATGAGAAAATATGGATTAAAAATGAATCCCTTGAAATGTGCCTTTGGTGTATCTGCTGGTGAATTTTTAGGATTTATAGTGCATGGAAAAGGCATCGAGATCGACAAAAATAAAGCTAAAGCAATAATAAATACCTCTGCTCCAAAAACTAAGAAAGAGTTACAATCTTTTTTGGGAAAAATAAATTATTTGAGACGATTTATTTCTAATCTGGCTGGCAAAACTTATGTTTTTTCGTCTCTGTTAAAGTTGAAAAAAGAAGCGAGTTTATGTGGAAGGAGGAACATCAAGAAGCCTTCGAGCAAATTAAAAGATGCTTGACAAATCCTCCGATTATGATTCCGATAAAGAGAAACAAGACACTGAAGTTATATGTATCGACATCGAATCAAACGATAGCGAGTTTATTAGCACAAGAAGATGAGAATGGCGTGGAATGTGCTGTGTATTATCTAAGTAGAATTTTAAATGATGCTGAAACTCGATATAGTGATATCGAGAAATTAGGTTTATGCTTGTATTTCTCTTGTACAAAACTCAAGTATGTAATGAAGCCTCATGATGTAATGATTTATTCTAGAAATAATATTTTGAAGTTTCTTTTGTCGAAACCAATTATGCATAATAGAATAGGAAAATGGGTGTTAGCTTTGACGAGTTCTCATTATCCTTCGAATCTCTAAAAACGATGAAAGGTCAAGTGATTGCCGATTTTATGGCTGAGCATACGAGTTGATTCCACTGAGAATTTGTTTATAGAAATAAGTAAATGGATAATGTATTTCGATGGTTCAAGTACATCGGATAAATGCGGAGTAGGAGTTCGATTATTTCTCCAAACAATATTCCGACTAAGTTATTATTTGAGGTTCAACCCATGTGTTCAAACAACGAAGCTGAATATGAAGCTTTGATAGCGGGTCTCGAGGCTTTAATCAAATTAAAAGCTAGACATGTGGTTATACGAGGTGATTCGCAATTAGTGATCAAACAAGTGCGAAAAGAGTATAAATGCATTAATATCAACTTGATCAGATATTTGGAAAGAGTGATGACTTTAAGTAGAATGTTCGATGACATAATATTCGAGTATATCCCTCGAGAGTTCAATCAAGAAGCAAATGACTTGGCACAAATTGCATCGAAATATAAGATATCCCGGAAAGGTTACGAGAAATAATTCAAATCAAAGAAAAATTACCTCAAGAAAATGAGATTACGTACATTAATGACTTAGATGATCAAGATTGGAGAAAATCGATTATAAATTATTTGCAAAATCCCAATGGGAAAATTGACAAGAAAATTAAATATCGAAGCGGTGAAATATGTTTTGTTAAATGATGAGTTATATAAAAGGGGAATCGATGGAGTATTACTTAGGTGTTTAGGAAATGATGATGCTTACTTAGCAATGGCTGAAGTACATAATGGAATATGTGGGGCCCATATGGTAGGTCAGAAAATGAAATGGACATTAACTCGACAAGGTTATTACTGGCCCTCGATTTTAAAAGATTGTATCGAATATGCCAAGTCCTGTGAAGAATGTCAAAAGTTCAGTCCGATACAACAGGTGCCCGCGAGTGAATTACACTCGATCATTAAACCTTGGCCTTTTAGAGGTTGGGCTATAAACTTAATAGGACAGATTTTCCCACAATCATCGAAAGGACATAGGTATATAATTGTGGCTGTCGATTACTTTTCAAAATGGGTAGAAGCAATACCATTAAAGGATGTTGATCAGCGAGGATGTAATTGATTTTATTGAAGAATACATCGTTTATCGATTTGGGATCCCACGAGTCTATCACCACGAGATAGAGGGACGGTGTTTCTTGGTAGAAAGATAACCAAATATGCTGAATCGAGAAATATCCAACTATTAACATCAACTCCATATTATGCTCAAGCTAATGGGCAGGTCGAAGCAATTAACAAGGTAATTATCGGATTAATCAAAAAACATGTTGGTAATAAACCAAAAACATGGCATGAAACGTTGTTGCAAATCTTGTGGGCTTATCGAAATTCACCTAAAGATTCTTTACAGAATACCCCATACAAGTTAGTATACGGACATGATGCGGTTTTGCCTATCGAAATAAATATCGAATCGAATCGAATACAAAGGCGAGAATGAGTTACCCAGTTGTGATTATTGGAGTTTGATGTATGATGAATTAAACGAACTTCGATGAAATAAGATTACAATCGTTGAATAGTATAATGTTGCAGAAGAATCAAATTGCTCGAGTTTATAATAAAAAAGTTCGAAAGAAAAAGTTCAACAAAGGTGACTTAGTGTGGAAAACAATTTTGCCAATAGACAAGAAATGTAAAAGCTATGGGAAGTGGTCACCAAATTGGGAGGGTCCCTTCGAGGTCGTTAAAATTTTATCGAGTAACGCTTATTCAATTATTGATTGGTATAACAAAGATAAAGTGTTATCGATAAATGGAAAGTACTTAAAGACATATAAACCTCGAATAAGAGAAATAAGCATTGACATTTAAATGAAAGGAGTCATGTTTACAAAGATATATATTTAGATCGTAAGCTATCAAAATCCATTAACAATTGCGCCCGGGACGGCTGAAATCGAACTCTCTTCGATGACCAACTTATGTTGACGTTCCATGCTACGGCCAAGGGATAACGCCACTTCCTTCGCAGAAGAATTAATCTTATTTAACTCTGAAGTGAGAAACTCTTCCTGCGATTTCAGCTGTTGAAGCCTCTTCTCTAAATCTTCGATTTCACCTCTGACCGAAGGCAACGCTGTCAAAATCTCCCCTCGACTGAGTTTCTGAGTCTTCAATAAAGCAGATTTCTCAGCCTGGAAAGCAGCAACTTCAGACAACTCAGTCGTAATCGACTGCCTTTTCTTCCTTGCAGCATAGGCCTGGTTGAACAGTTCTGTGGCCGCCGCGACCTCCGCATCGAAGCCTTTTGGAAGAGCCTCTTCAGGGAAGGTCTCTATTGATGCGAGAATCTCTTTAAAAAGTTTCTTCTTTTCGACTGATTCTACTAGGACCTCCAGAGGCGAGGAATAGAAGAAAGTTCTGAAGCGTTGTTTGAGCTGATACACTCCTTCGGTCGAAATCATTGGTGGTTGAGAAGGCGGCTTGAGGAAGTGGCATCCCTCGATACCAAAATATCGAGAATCGAGAAGGGTCTTCCTCGATGGTAGCTCGATACTCCGGCACATTGGTAGAAATAGGCCCGGTCAACATAGGCAACGTTGGGGAGATGAGTTCGACCCCGGGCATTGAGAATGGGTGAGAACCCATTTGTTCGGTGGTAGTGGGAGATGGGGAGTGCGGGATTTGGACCAGTGGGAATAATTACTGAAAAAGAAAACAAGTTAAAAAGGTAAGTCAGAGTTATATAAAGGATAAAATAAAGAATCGAAATGATGAAAGAAAAAAGGGAAAATACCGAGATGGAAGAAGAGCAAGCGGCGTCGAGGCACGAGGAGGACTCTGTACGACCTCAAATTGCTATAAATCGAAACGAGAGAGTTAGAAAAGGAAATATAAGCAAAGACAAAAGAGAGATACACAAGTAAAATAGAATTATACCTCGAGGACTGGCGTTGAAGGCTGAAGTCGAGTTTCGACGATAGTCGATATAGTCACTCGATGGATTATCCTAGAAAATTTATCGAAAATGTAAGTCATGATACAAGTCTTAACAAAATCTAAGACATGAAGGTTAGAGAAAAAGGAAACTCACGTGACTTGGAATGGGTGACGGGCGTTGTTTGACCCGTAGAAGGAACGATGTTCGAATCCATCGACAATGGATCTGCTTGTGGATGGTTGGACTCGATCGGGGACTCTTCGATTTTTTACGTAGGGTAGAAATCGAAAAGTGGTATGAGACTCCATAGGGAAACATGTTATAAACAGAAGAATGGATGAGACAAAGAGATCGAAAAGAACCTTCGATTTTTTCGAAGATGAAGTGGTGGTGGCCGACTGTTTTCGTTTCCTGGTGAAGGCCAGAGGGTCCGATTCATGCGGGGACTCCCGGCTTGCGTCCTTTCCTTCCTCTTGTGCCTTCTCGAAGGCAACCACCTTAGTGGATTTTGAAGCTGTCAAGGAATGAAGTAGTCGGTTTCCAAAACACGGAATCGAAAATTGAGAGAAAACAATAAAACCTCACCAAAAGGTGATGGAGTCAAAATTTTGACTCGATCAATATGTACTAGCCAAGGAGGCGGGAGAGCTTCGGGGAGGTTAAGGTAAGGAAAGTAAAACAATTTCGATACAGAAATGTCTTTGTTTTTGGGTTTTGGGCGACGGGTTTCTCTAAGGGTTCTCAATTCTCGAACCCATTTGGGATGAGTTAAAGGTTTTGCGAGTCCAAAAGGTGCTGTAGGAAAAGTGGGAAGGCGAGCAGGACAATACATTTCGAAAGGGGTTTTTCCTAAGGGATTAATTATTTTGTGGTTCGATCTATTGGTATCGTTTTTCGGGATAAAGAAATGACGACATCATAAAAGGTCGATTCTAGTTTTAGTGGAGTATAACATATTTGATAAAAATTCTCGAATCGAGATATTTGGAGACAGTGGAAGTGTGTACCTTTCTTCCCTTTCGACTTGTCCTGCAACACAAGAGAAGGACGAGCAGTCAGTTTCTGTCGGACCTCGTCAAAAACAGCACGATTACTCGAAAATCAATTGGTCCACCATTGAGAAAATTCCACAGTCGATAAATAATTCGATTCAAATACATATGGATAAAGATGCATCGAGGTTCTTGGCAAAAATTTGGCAAGCTCTCGGCCGATATTCAACTCGGTCAATTTGGATTTGGGGAAGGTATTTAAAGGGAAAAAGGGTAAAGAGCGACTCGAGGCCAAACCATGCGGAAAAAAGTTGAGGGTAGTAAGTAACGAACTTGAAATCCCTAGGGTGGAAACCCGATACTAGTACATCATGGGTCAAATAGCCACTCCATATATCGACCGAGTTCTAATTGTAACCCAGGGGTTGAGGCGGGAAATCTTGACTTGAACCGGATCGGTCCCCTAAGTTGGTCACTCACTCGCTCAAAATTTACAGTAAACGGGGCTAGGGTGGAATCGAAAACAAATCTGGTTAACAAAAATTGGAGGTATTTACAATATGTGGCTTCGTCGGATTTATAGCGAGGGTGACGGGAGGATAATCGAGCCCCTTCTATATTTACACTCGGGGGACGAGTAGAATATCGAGGAAGAACACTCTCAAAAATGGATGTTAACCATAGGCTGTATGAACCAAACGGGGCCGGAAAAATTCCCCGATGCCTTAGGAGTACTTAAGATTTCGACGACCTCGTCGAAGCGGTATATACATGTGCTAACAAAAGCTTGGCCAAACATAGGCGGGGTTGACCTAAGTGAAGGAGATACGCAAGGTTGAAGAGATGGGGGAAATTTGGATCGATCGGGGGCAAAACACATGGGTGCACGACCGAGTACACCAAAAACGCTACATGTTCTTCATCGGTAACATCTATTGAGGGATCATCAACGAAATGTTTCTCAATGAAATGCCCGTAGGCCTTCGATTCCCAATCGATTTTAGACTTCAACAAATTATCCGAGGGACATGCACCACGAAAGTATCTCTCCCCTATAGGTTTTAACCCGAGTGATGGCTGCGACATCGAGAAGAGTAGGTGAGAGGGGGCCGCAAGGTAATTCCAATGCATGTATCTCTTTATTCCATAAATGCACGGCAGCTAGGAACATAGCCATGTCGAGGTAGGATAAGTCACATTGAGACAAGTGTAGAAAATCAAAAATTCCCACGTTCCTCCAATGGTTCCCGAACTTAGCCTTGACCCTATCAAACCATCTAGTGAACAAAGATTTTTTGGAGGGAGGGCACTGTCCTATACACCTTGGAAACAAAATTCAAAAAATCGATCCTAACTTCGGGTCGATGAACGAGAGCGAGGGTCGCTTGAGAGGGTGAGGGGAGAAACGGTTCCACTACCGGAAAGAATGGGGCCCCCAAAACCAAAACCTACCCCACCAACATTGTAAGGAACTAATACACGAGTTTCGACAATCCTTTTAGAGGCCTCCTCCATCGGAGGCAAGGGAGCAAAGCTGTTGGTTGTTAATCTCCGAGCAAGGTAGAGGTAGATGAGGTAAGAGGAGGAGCCGAGAAATCGGATGACTTGGATGAAGAGGCCATTGTAATAAGATTAGAGAAGTAGTAAGGAAGTTGACGGGTAAAGAAACAGGGGACGAGGGCGGGAGCTTAGGGAAGAAGACAAGATTGCAAAAGAGGATAAAAGTTCGCGTATAAACCAGAACAAAGACCAAGAGAAAGGTTAAAAGAGAAAATCGCCTAGGGAGTTGGAACAGACGGATACGAAAAGTAATAAATGTAGCGTCATTGTAAAAGCAACGGATCGATATGATGGCGACGTAAAACGGAAAGGAAAACCTAAAACCCTTCTAACCCTAGAACCCCGGAAAACCTAAACCCTAAGTTCAGTATGTTTCCAAACATTGAGGCGGGAATATTGAAAGAATATAAAGCTGAAATCATTTATATTCTTCCAAGGGGGCATTTTGTTAGTGGCAAATCGAGGAAAGTGATCGAAATCGAAGGAGATGTGACTCGATAAGATTCGATCGACGTCTAATTAGAAATACGTAGCATACGAGCATCGAGGAGCACAATCAAGAATCGAATGAATAACAATCAAATGACTGTTGTCGAATAAAAACTAAGTCATATAAGACCAGGGTTAAAAAGGAACTGTAAGCAATTCAAAGTTCTCGAAAAATACCGAATCGAGAGTAAAGAAAGCCAACGTGGACATCGAGACTTTGGCCAAATCGTGAAAGGAAGACGAATGCACGTATAAAGAGCAGTTTTGAAATCATGGGGAAAAAGTCGGAGATCGTGAGAACGTGGGAAACTACGGAAGATAAAGCGCCATACGCACGTAGAACGTGGTAGCGATCGCGTTAACTGCTCTCGGAAAGCTTGAAGGATGCCCTATAAATAGAAGCGAAAGGAGAAAGGAACGAGGAGCAAAAATTGGCGAGCACGAGAACCGATAGTGAAAAGTCTACGGAGAAACGACGAACACCATGAAGCTTACGGCGGTCCGGATTTCCCTGCTCACGGAGTACATTTATCGCTTTACGTATTTTCCTTGGTAATTTACTTTGATGCAACTTAAATTCAGCGAGTTTTATGTTTACGTATTTCGATTCCTTGTCCATTTCAACTCAATGAAAATTTGAGTTTACGCATTTAGATTTTCTGTTATTTAACATTACGCAAATCTCAATTTCTGTCATTTACTTTTCTTGCAATCTCGATTTCTTGTCATTTATATTTGTGTTGTTTTCGATTCCTCGCTATTTACAATTAATGCGAGTTTGGGGTTCTCGCATTTTACATTTCCTCGCAATTTAATATTCTGCTTTTCTATTCGATAGTCTAAATGTTTTCGATACTTTAAATACAAACTACCAAAAGCAGCATTTTCGATATCCTGGAGTTTTCGATTCTCATACACATTTTCGATTGAAAATCAAATTGCTAGCCTAAGTAAAAAGAGTTTACGTGGTAGAATTTTGATTAGGACCAAAACACCCTTAGAATCAAAATCGATCGAAATTCCACCAGAAACAATAATACGGAAAGTTCTATCCAATCTCATTCTGTACTTTTTAAATATTTTTATTGAAAATAAATAAAATAGGGTGGCACAAGATTATATTAAAAATAAATTAATAATAAGTTAATTAAAAATAAATAATAATTAGCTATTAAAAATTAATAAATACATATCTCATGATTTTTAAGAAATATCAAATCTTTTATATCCTAAATTTCTATTAAATAAATAATAATAACAAAATGAAATTATATATAAAACATTAAAAAAAAAACAGATAAAATTGCATAAAATTTATGTATATAAAGAATGAAAACTAACGTTACCAATTGATTTTGTGCTAATAGTTAATGTTTTATTCTACCCTTCTATTTTTGAAGCTACTTTTCTACATGAATGCAAAAATTAATTAATATCATGTATATAAAGGTACATAAAGAATTTGGAAGGTTTAGAGTTGAATTTAGCAAACATGAAAATAAAACATTTAAACTCAATGTCATCCTTAAAATAAGATAACTCTGTGAAAAACTACATGGATTGTTATTTTTAAAATTTAATTTGTTAATTTAGTTTAAATAAATCACGTATTAAACTATTGATTATATTCAAATTTAAATAAAATATACAAATTAATTAAAAAAAATGTTCAAACAATAGGAAGCTGAACAACTTTTAATTAAATATTGAACTTTTTATTATCATTAAAAAATATTATTATAATTTATATTAGTTTTGTGTGTAACTATTGTTAGAGTTACTATCTTACAACCTTTATATAAATATTTAGTGCCTTGTTAAACAAGTACTTTTGGATTTTGATGACAGACATTGCTTTCTTCAAAGTCAACATATTTTTTAATTGAAAAAGCCATGCTAATGTCAAACAATTTAACTCTAACATGATTTATTAGATCAAATGACTTTAAAATAATTCTTAAGAAGAGTGTTTGAAGATGTTTTTAAAACTGGGAGTTAACAATTTTGATTTGAGAATTGGTGCGGAAAACATTTGATACAAACTTACTCTGTAGTTTTTTTTTTTTTTTTCAACACTTATCATCACTTATCTTCCTATTCTTTGCACTATGCAGCAGAATAGGAAGATATAAAATTACTTTAACTACTGATGGAGTAACATTATAGCATTGATTTTAGAATTTTAATGGTAATTTTGATGTAGAAAACCAGGGAAGTTTTGTTGAACGTTTCACATGATCAATGATTGGTGTGGTGGTGAAATCGATAATATAGTACTCATGACGTTCTTGAAGGCATTCCAAAATGTACTGCAGTAGCCAATGCTCACCACTTGAGCATCAATAAAGTGTATTGGTGTGTTAATGTAAAACCCTAGAAACATTGAATTTTGACAAATTCAGAGAAGCTTTTGTGTGAGTGTCCCACTGGTTTGTGATAGTGTAATAATCATGGGCAGCATGCGCATGGCAATTTTTCAAAAGAAATGATGGATCGTGAAAGCTCCAAAAAGCGTTGCGTACGGAATACAAATCACACTGATGCAAGCAGCATGGCCATGTTATACACTCATCACCTTTTATCTCTTATTATTATCCATCTTATTAATATTTGGTAATGTGTTCGAAATTAGGGTCCAAAATGTTTTTAAAATTGGAATGGTGACTTGGTGAAAATGTAGTTTTATGATTTACAGGATTAACTGATATTTAATTGGATCTAATCAATATTTTTATAGGGTACACTAACATTTGAAAGATTTTACCATAAAATAGGGCAACATATATATAGAAAACAAAGTTGGCAAATAAGATCACTATGCTAGGGCTCTCATAGATAGATGGGTACTTGATCAAGTTTGTGGTTTCAAACGGGACCATCTCTTTGTTACTTCTAACAAGCTAGGGTCCATATTTAGGATCAAGTTCTCATTTTGGGAACCTTACTTATCATCCTTTCAACCAACTTTCCAGCGGGGAAAAGGCTTTAAATTCTCCTTCAAAATGATGAAAGCCAAAGCTCATGGGGGCAAGAAAGCGACCTGCAAACATAATTTTGGAAAAGATGTACTACTTTTTGTAATCTTATAAAACAAACAAGCAAAATTAGTAATGGAGAGATAATGTGTGAATAAAAGTAGTATATTCAGGTAAATATGAGATCAATATATTGAAAAAAAAATAAAAGATTCATAAAACCCTTCTCCTATAAGATTTTAGGTTAAAAGTGATTTTTTTTATATATAATAAACTCTTCACCTTAAAAAGATTATTTTAATTTTTTTCTTTTAAAAATATAACAAAACTACAGTATAATAAAGATTTGTCTCATTTTTTTTTAATTTTATTGGTTAAATTTTAAAAAAATTGTTTTTAAAAATAAGTTAAAAAAAAAGTTTGAGAATATTTTAATTTAAAAAAAGGTGACATGACGTATGATTAAAAGTTGCAAGAAAAAATTTAAAATAATTATAATAGCTTTATTTATGGATCTGATTAAAGGTTTATTAATTAAAACCCTTGAATTAATTTTTATATTGCGTTTTAAATGAATTAGACAATTAGTTTATCTGGTCATCAATGTTAAAGAACAAATTCATTCATAGTCTTTATTAAAGATCAATGTATGTTTCTTTTAATTGAAGTTATACGATTAGAATTAGGAACTTAAATAAAGTAAAAATCGTTTAAAACACATTTTAGGATAAAAAAAATTGGCTCTTAATTTTGTTTTTAAATTTGAAAGAAAAAGATTATTTTAAAAAAAATATGAACTAATAAAAAGTTATATATATTAAAATAAAAATAATAGTAAAATAAATTTAATTTATGTAAAATTATTTTAATGATAATATGATAGATGAAAAATATTAAAATCATATGTTAAAACCTTTAATTATTGAAAAAAATATTTAAATGATGACTACCAATTTTTTTAAATCGTTCCGTATTGTTGTTCAATAATATTTGTAAATAAACGTAAACAAGAGTTTTACATTCAAATATGAATAAAATTAAAGGAATTAAGAAATTATCCGTGGTAAAGAAGGAGGAAGAGCTAAGTAATAAAAATCTCCCGAATAAAATTAAAAATGATAATATAAGTATCATAAAGTATTATAATGATATTAGCTATTTTAAAAAATATATATTAATGTAATTTTTATATTTTTTTATTCTACAATTTAACTATATATACTATTAAAATTATATATTATTCTAAGGCGTTAGATTTTGAAATTTGATTAAATCATGTTTGCATTCAAATAAATGACTCCATGTAAATTTAAAGTTATAAAATTAAAGAAAAATGTTGTAACTTTTCCTTTGCTCACTCTTATTAATAGTTCCACATACCATGAATATTGTAGAAAGTATTAAGTGATTATTAGATTATTACGATGTATTTACTATTTGGTAAAGGCAAAAAGCTACTCTAAATTAATCGAATCTGGTGATGTGGTATGCTCATGTTTTGGTTCATTACGACAAACCATGTTGCAATATTTGTATGCATTATATGTGATCCACTATAATTCCCTTTGCTTATCTTGGGAAATGCCACTTCCTTATCTTCTATACTTTTCATCTCTAACTTTTTTTTTTTTTTTCATTAAGTCAATATATTAGTATTAGGTACAAGAGTAACCTAAATATCCTACCCAATCAGTTTGAATCATATGAAATATGAAATAAATATATGATCTTTGAAAGAAAGAAATAAATTAATTAAAAGTTTACTAAAAATAAAAATATATAAAAGAATAATTTATAACAAGATCTACTGTATATACTACAAGAAAAAACACATTTAGCGACCGAAATTAGCGACCGATTTAATAACTAGATTTAATTCGGTCGCAATTAGCGATCGATTTAATTCGGTCGCAATTAACAACCGATTTAGCGATCGATTTAATTCGGTCGCTATTAGTAACCGATTTAGCGACCGAATTAATTCGGTCACAATTTAGCGACCGATTTAGCCACCGAAATATAATTTGGCTTCACATTTTTTAGTTAGCGACCGAAATAGCGACCAATAGTTTGTGTCGCAAAATTTCGGTGACTATTCCACACTAAAATAAAAAAAAATCATTTAACGACTGATTTAACGATCGAATTACAAATTGAAATAGTGACCGAATTAAAATCGGTCGCTAATTAGAAAATAGCGATCGAATTGAAATCGATCGCTAATGAAGATTATTTTTTTATTATATTTAAATTTATTTTTTTATAAATATACTTTAATTGTTTTAGTATATTTTTTACAATTTATTTTTTAAAAGTAATTTATTTTTTTAAATATACTTTAAAAATAAACTTTGGTCTCAATATTAACAAAATGAAGATTAACTTTAATTTTAAATTACTAAAATAAAAATATTATTAAAAATAAATCAAATTTATTAAAAATTTAAATTGTAATAAATTAATACTAGAGTAATATTAACTATTCAATACATTGTTTAAGAAAAGTTTAATAATAAATATTCTTTAATTTATTTTTGAATTGAAAATTTCAATTGAAATTAAATTATATTTTAAAAATTTATATTAAAAAAATTAAACACATCAAATTATCACATTTTAATTCCTCATTAATTTAATTAATTAAAAAAAATTAATCAAATTATTACAATTTTATTTTATAAAACTTTATTTTTAATCTAATTTTTAAATTTACTGCTTTATTATTATTAATTACTTAACCATGGTTATTTTCATATAATTGATATACAAAAAAAATTATATCAACATGCATTAGTTTAAGTATACTAATTAATATTTTTTCATTTTTAACATAATTAATAACAAAGATTAAAAATAGACTGCTAGAAAAGTTAAAAATTTAAAATTAATCTATTTTATAAATACTAAAAATGAACCATATTTAAATAAATTAAAAATATATTTAAATTTATATTCAACCTACCTCCAATTTTACTCAATAAATTCATAGATCACATTTGGAAACTTCATCATTTAAATAACTTCAAAATTATTAGCTTTTTTTTCAAAGCCAAGTTTTTCTTGTCAGTTTTTTCAAAAAAACAGTTAATATAAGTTAAGGTTGTGCCTTTTAAAAATTTCAACTTTTTTATATATTGGATTTTCATTAAAAATTTTCTAAAATTACATAAGAAAATAGAGATTTAATTATATTTTTAATAAATTTAAGATAATACTAGTTTTTATTTTTATTTTTAAATATTTATTTTAATTTTTTAAAACAGAGAAACTATAATTTTAGTTTCTAAATACTAAATTTAAAGAATTAAATTTATTATTATTTAATCTTTTAATTTTAGTATTAAAAATTTAAATTATATTTTATTAAATTAAAATAATTACAATATATTTTTCTACTTTCAGAATTAAAAATATAATTAAACTAAAACTGAAAATATTATAATACATTTTTGAACTCTTTTGGATTAATTGTTTTTTCCTAATTTTTTATAAAGTCAATTTTAATATTTAAAAGTATTTAACATTTTGAATTCTGAAACGTTTTCTCTATTAGCAAATTTAAAAACATAATATTCAAAAAAATAGTTAATGTAAGTTAAGACTGTGTCTTTTTAAAATTTCAACTTTTTTATATATAGGATTTTTATTAAAAAAATTTAAAATGGGATAAGAAAATGGAGATTTAATTATACTTTTAATAAATTTAAGATAATACTAGTTTTTATTTTTATTTTTAAATATTTATTTTACTTTTTTAAAACAAAGAAACTATAATTTTAGTTTCTAAATACTAAATTTAAAGAATTAAATTTATTTTATTTAATCTCTTAATTTTAGTATTAAAAATTTAAATTATATTTTATTAAATTAAAATAATTACAATATATTTTTCTACTTTGAGAATTAAAAATATAATTAAACTAAAACTGCAAATATTATAATATATTTTTGAACTCTTTTTTATAATATTTTTATCATTATTATATTTTTGAATTAATTTTTTTTCCTAATTTTTTATAAAGTCAATTTTAATATTATATCATTCAAAATATTACAAAAACATAAGAAAAAAATACATTTCAAAAATATAATTTTACATCAAAATATTATTTCATCTTATATACATATAATTTTAAAGAATTTTATTATCCTCCTAATTTATTATTAATTTATTAAAAATATATTACAATATCAAATAAATAAATAAATTAAAACTTAACCATACAAATAATATAAATATAATATTTAATAATATATTTTAAAAATATTATTTTACTACGGTCAACCATAAATCTAAATATATTATTAATTTTAAAAATATAAAAATATTTTTAAAATTTTAAATAAAATATTATAATATTATATATATATATATATATATATATATATATATATATATATATTTATATATACTAGTTTTTTCATTTCATAATATAACATATAATAACGGTTTTTTCACTTCTATAATTTTTAAATAATCAATTAGTTTTTCAAATATATATTAAATAATTATAAATAAAAAAATACATCAACTTAAAATTAAAAAAAATAATTATTTTTAAATTATATATATTATATAAATTATAAATATAAAGTTAAAAAAAATTATATTTAAAATTATAACCTTAAAAAAATTATAATTATAAAATTAATAAAAATATAACTATTTTTAATGTTAAATAAATTATATATATTATATAAATTATATATATATATATATATATATATATATATATTACATAAATTAAAATTACATATATGAACTCTAAATCAATTTTATATATAAAATTTACATAAATAAAAATAAAAATTATCAACTTAAAAATAAATTATATTTATATATATATATATATATATATATATATATATATATATATATATATATATATATATATATATATATATATCTCCAAAATATAACTTAATTTCATTTCTATAATATAACATATATTAGCGGTTTCACGTGGAACCGCTATTATATGTTAACTTTTAAGAGCGGTTTCGAGTGGAACCGCTATCATAGCTCACCACATATTTTATTATGATCAATTAAATTTTCAAATAATCGATTATATTTGAAAATATATAATAGCGGTTCCAAGTTAACCGCTATTATATGCTCACTTTTAAGAGCGGTTCCAGTGGAACCGCTATCATATATAAATGTCCAACGCGAATCTTGGCTCACCACATATTTCATTATGATCGATTAAATTTTCAAATAATCGATTATATTTTCAAATAATTGATTATAATCGATTATTGTCAAATAATCGATTATATTCGATAATTTTTTCAAATAATAAATTATAATCGATTAGTTTTTTAAATAATTGATTAGAATTGATTAGTTTTTCAAATAATAGATTATAATTGATTAATTTCTCAAATATATATTAAAAAATTATAAATAAAAATATATATTAAATTAAAATTAAAAAAAATTATTTATCAATTATATATTATAAAAATTATAATTATATAATTAAAAAAATCATATTTATAATTATAACTTTAAAAAGAATTATAACTATAAAATTAATGTTAAATAAATTATATATATTATATAAATTATATATATATATATATATATATATTACATAAATTAAAATTACATATATGAACTCTAAATTTTATATATAAAATTAATTTAGAGTTCATATATGTAATTTTAATTTATGTAATATATATATATATATATATATATATATATATTCTCCAAAGTATAAATTATTTTCATTTCTATAATATATATATATATATATATATATATATATATATTTAACTATTTAAAAAACTAATCGATTATTTCAAAAAGTAATCTATTAGTTTTTTCATACTTCAATTTTTTCATACTTGATGAGAATCAGATATTTTTTTAAATAATTGATTAATTTTTAAATAATCAATTAGTTTTTCAAATATATATTAAATAATTATAAATAAAAAAATATATCAGCTTAAAATTAAAAAAAAATTATTTTTAAATTATATATATCATATAAATTATAAATATAAAGTTAAAAAAAATTATATTAAAAATTATAACCTTAAAAAAAATTATAATTATAAAATTAATAAAAATATAACTATTTTTAATGTTAAATAAATTATATATATTATATAAATTATATATATATATATATATATATATTACATAAATTAAAATTACATATATGAACTCTAAATTAATTTTATATATAAAATTTACATAAATAAAAATAAAAATTATCAACTTAAAAATAAATTATATTTTAATATATATATATATATATATATATATATATATATATATTCTCAAAGTATAACTTAATTTCATTTCTATAATATAACATATAATAGCGGTTTCACGTGGAACCGCTATTATATGTTAACTTTAAGAGCGGTTCTAGTGGAACCGCTATCATAGCTCACCACATATTTCATTATAATCGATTAAATTTTCAAATAATCGATTATATTTGAAAATATATAATAGCGGTTCCAAGTTAACCGCTATCTAAAATATATTTTAGATAGCGGTTAACGTGAAACCGCTATTATATGCTCACTTTTAAGAGCGGTTCTAGTGAAACCGCTATCATATATAGATGTCTTAGCTCACCACATATTTCATTATTTTAATTTCTATAATATATATAAATGAAAATAAGTTATATTTTGGAATATATATTTTATATTATAGTAATTAATATAAATTATATTTTAGAATATATATATATATATATATATATATAATTTTACATCAAAATATTATTTCTTCTTATTATATACATATAATTTTTAAGATTTTTATTATCCTCCTAATTTATTATTAATTTCTAAAAAAATTATAATATCAAATAATTTTTAAAATTATTTTTAATGTAGTTTTCTAAGCTTTTGATGTAGTTATCTTATATTTTTAAAATAAGCTTTTAAAATTATTTTATATTTTTAAAATTAATAATTTTAATGTAGTTAAGCTTTTGATGTGATGATTTTAATTAATTGATATTATCGAACCATTTTATTTGATTTATCATAGTAAAAATCATAAAAATAAATGTTAAAATAATATTAATTATTTTCAATTATAAGAAAATAAATAATAAAAATAGAAAATAAAGTATCCTATAAAAGAATATTAATTATTGTAAAGATAAAGTAGAATATGGGAGGAGATAAGGATGATAATATAATGATAGAATTTAAAAAAAATGTAGAATTGAGAAGTTTAAAAATAAAAAAAAGATATATACATAAATAATTGGATTAAATTTATTATCCTCTCATATATTATTATACATTATTAGCGTAATTTTAGTTTAATTAAAAATTAGAATACAAATATACTATACTATACTAATATACCAATAAATTATAATATTTGTAATTTATTTTCATTGTGTATAAATTATAAAACAAAAAATTTCTAAAAATTTTAATGATAATTTTTTTAACTTATATCTTACAAAATATTTTTTAATACTTTAATAAATATAAATTTTTTTAAATACATTTTATCAATTTAAAGTATAAATTTTTGGTATTTTTTAATATAACTTTTTTATAATTTGTTTGAATATTTATATTTTTAAAAACAAATTTTAATATTTAATATTGAAATTTTAAATTTTAAATTTTTTATATTTAATATTTGTTTTTAATATTTAATATTTATTTTTCTATAATTTATTTTTAAAAATATAATATTATTTTTAATAAAAACCCCCGAGACCTTCACTCTTTTTCTCTCATTCTACCCTAGCCGCCACCCCAAGCACCCACTCTGTAGTCATCCCCGTGGCCATCTTGTTCTCTGTTTTCCCCATCCCAGTCGCCCCACTTATCCCCAAATAACCCTCACTCTCGCGCCTCACTCACTCACTCCTCTTCACCTTCCAAATCCCACGACCAGTATCTCCTCCTCACTCCCGGCGAGCCCTAGCCCCCTCACTACTCCCCCCAAGTCAGCCCTCACCCTAATCCAACCTCCACCAAAGCTCCTCGTCAACCGCACGCCACCACCGTGAGCCACCGCGCCACACCTCTCTTCCTAACCTCCTCCGCAGCCTCTCGCCACCCAAACGACCTTGAGGGCCAAGCCACGGCGCCGCAAATCCTAATATATATATATATATATATATATATATATATATATATATATTTGTATTTAAATAAACATTTCTATGTGATTTCTATCGGCATTTTTGTTCTCTTATGTACGTGAGACTATATGTAAAACATGTGCTTGAATGTATATTCAACCAAGGTTTGGCTTGTTTGGCCCAAGAAAGGTGGCACTATATATTGTTATTCTCTTGCATTGTGAATAATATAGGAGAGATAATTTTGGCAGAATTTCTTTATCGTTTGTTGTAGGTGGATTTGTGAAGTAGATAGGTTCTTGGATCCCTCTTACTGCGGATTTGGTGGTGCTTGACAGACAAATTTGGGAACTTGTTGAGACTATACGCCCTCAGGTTAACCATTTGTAATTTGTTTTAATTATCTGTTGGATCTTAGTGAAAAAAAATTTCATAATTATTGGGTTTACTTACACAATTATTTGGTGGTCTGTATCATAAGTACTGCATAAGTACTGGATAAATACCTTGGAAAAAATGTATTAGAAAAACATAAGTACTGCATCACATAAAGTGAATAATGCAGTTTCACTTATGCTGATTGTTGTAGTTAATTTGCAAGAATGGATATCCCCGTTGGTAGAATGTGGATGTATCAAAGATTGGATGGTAACAAACATCTAACAGATGAATTTAGAGAAAGAGTGTATCATTTCCTACAATATGTTATTGCTCAACCTATGTTTCAAGAACAAGGTGAAATGTTAAGATGTCCTTGTGTTAAATGTAAGTGTAAAGTTTTCAAGTTTTTTTATCAAGTTGCATGGGATCTTTATCAAGAGGGATTCATGCCTAATTATTATTGGTGGATAAACCATGGTGAAGAGTCGCCGGAATTTCCTGCAGTGGTTATTGAGAGATCACATGGAACTTTTCAACAAAGGGAAGAATTAGGTCCTTTCCATCAAATGATTATGGATCATGTCGGACCGTCACTTGGATACCAACTTCAAACCGAGAGTGAAATTAGAGAAGAGGACATGACAGAAAACCCTGATCCTGATACTCAAAAATTCTTTGACATGCTTGCTACTGCGCAAGCACCGTTGTGGGAAGGATGTACACACCACTCTGAATTGTCAGCATCTTTGGAAGCTCTAAGCTTGAAATCTGATTATAATATGGCTGAAGGATGTTTTAATAGAATGGTCCAATTTATGGGAGAGACTATTCCAGAAGATCATCGAATGACTATGAATTTTAACCAAGCTAAGAAGTCAGTGATAAAATTGGGTTTGGGTTGTCTCAAAATTGATTGTTGTCCAAACGGATGCATGTTGTATTATAATAAAAATTCATCTAAAAATATAACTAATTATTTGATATGCGGAATGGATCGATACAAGATTATCACTAGGAGGGGAGTTGAGAAAAAGATTTCTATTAAAAAAATGTGGTACTTTCCAATTATTCCTAGACTCAAAAGGTTATACTCTTCAATGGCCACTGCACCTCACATGAGATGGCATAGCGAGAATGAAAAGGACCCCGAGTATTATGTGTCATCCATCGGATGGGGAAGCTTGGAACCACTTTGACACTGTTCACCCGGAGTTTAGTCAAGACCCAAGAAATGTCGGATTAGGGTTATGTGCTTGATGGGTTTAATCCTTTTGGTCGAGTATGGCAAAAGTTATTCTTGTTGGCCGATTATCCTTACTCCATACAATCTTCCACCTACCATGTGCATGAAGAGAGAATTTATGTTTTTGACAATTTTAATTCCAGGTCCTTCAAATCCAAAGCATAAGATTGATGTATTCTTGCAACCACTTATAGATGATTTGTGCACCTTATGGAATGAAGGGATATTGACTTATGATGTGTCATTGAGGCAAAATTTTATGATGAAAGTTGCTTTGATGTGGACAATTAATGACTTCCCGACTTATGGCATGTTATCGAGGTTGGACGACTGCTGGTAGACTTGCTTGTCCTATATGTATGGAAAGAACAAAGACATTTTATCTTAGTCATAGCCACAAGATCTCCTATTTTGATTGTCACCGTCAATTTCTTTCACAAGACCATCCATTTAGGAGGAATAAAAAGGCATTCAAAAAGAACGTTGTTGAGATTGGTCCCCCTCCTCCACGTTTATCTAGTCTTGATGTCTGGAATAGGGTGGCACACTTACTAGTTTGCTATGAATTACAACAAGTAGACAATATTGCAGGATATGGTATTACACATAATTGGAAGAAACAAAGTATTTTTTGGAGGTTGCCTTATTGGAAAACCCAACTTTTACGTCATAATATTGATGTTATGCACACAGAAAGAAATGTGTTCATGAATGTGTTTGACACTGTCATGGATATCAAAGGCAAAACTAAGGATACAAACAAGGCTCGATTGGATGTAGCTGAAATATGTAATCGAAAAGAGCTAGAGTTGAAAGACATTGGACGTGGAAAACTTATCAAACCAAAGACAGCATATGCTTTCACCAAATCCCAAAGACTCTCTATTTGTAAGTGGGTTAAAGGACTTAAATTGCCAGATGGATATGCTTCCAATTTGGGTAGATGTGTCGACTTGAATCAAGGAAAGTTACATGGTATGAAAAGTCATGTGTTCATGCAACGATTACTTCCAATTGCATTTGATTCATTGCCAAAATCAATTTGGAAAGTACTAGTTGAACTTAGTCTTTTCTTTAGAGAATTGACTTCCACAACACTAAATATTGAACACTTACGAGTTACGGAAGAAAATATACATGTCTTATTGTGTAAATTGGAACAAATATTCCCACCAAGCTTCTTTGATTCAATGGAACATCTTCCAATGCATCTACCTTATGAGGCAAAGGTTGGTGGTCCAGTTCAATATCGTTGGATGTATCCTTTTGAGAGGTATGTTTACACTAACTACTCACCCTCCATTTCTAAAGTATTTTATATGTTCTTTAAAGACTCTATTTTTGTATTCTTTTTTAGATTCTTACACTCCCTAAAAAAGAAAGTGAAGAATAAAGCTAGGGTGGAAGGCTCTATTTGTGAAGCTTACTTGGTGGAAGAAACATCTACATTTGCCTCATTTTATTATCCTGATCATGTTGAAACAAGAAGGACTAGGATTCCTAGAAATGTTCATGTAGGTGAAGGTTCTTCATCCCCTCCTCCTATTTCAATTTTCAACTACCCAGGAAGACCAATTGGAAAATCTCAAACATATTTTCTACACCAAAGAGACTATGATGCTGCCGAATTATATGTTCTTCAGAATTGTGAAGAGGTTCAACCATATTTTGAGTAAGATGTTTTCACTCCTCTCACATCAAAATTACTCATGTTACTTTGTGTGGTTTGAGTAATTTGTTACGTGTTTGCAGTATTTATATTGAATATTTAAGACAACTTAAATCCTAGTATTTCCGGTGCCCAAATTGACCAAGACATTTCATCCCATTTTCCTAAATGGTTTAAAAAATATGTAAGTTTTTGACTTATATGTCTTACAAATATTTATTCTGACTTACATAGTCTAATGTGTAAAGGACTTTGCTGTCTTTAGGTTCTAAATCCAGAAAATAATATTGAAGATCCATTATTGGTTAATTTGGCATGGGGTCCCAAGAGAAAAGTTGAATCATGGCCTATGTATGTTATCAATGGATACAAATTCCACACTATTGTTTGGAGTGAAGGCATGAATTCCTGTAACTATGGTGTTTATGTACGAGGAACCAATGGTCAATTAGAGTCAGATTTTTATGGATTATTATCTAATATTATTCAATTAGAGTATACTGGTTTGCCATTGATGAATTTAGTTCTCTTTCAGTGTGAATGGTTTGACAATACTCTTAATATAGGAACCAAAGTAGATAATAAGTATGGAATCGTGGAAGTAAAGCAATCACGAAGATATAATAAAGCATATGATCCTTTCATATTTGCACAACAAGCAGAACAAGTTTATTACACAAGTTATCCGGAGGGACACCGAGGTTGGTTGGGTGTAATAAAGACAAAATCTCGTAGTAGAATCATTGATAATATAGTCGATCAAGTTGAGCATGAGACTCCATACCAAGATGATGAGCTTGTAGGACTTCAAGTAGTGCTTCGTGTTGATCCTAACTTCATTGATGATTCCCTTGCTGATGTTAATGGTGGGGGAGAAGAAATAGATATACAATTACTAAATGAAAGAAATATAGATGAAGATGAGGATGAATATATTTCAAGTGAGGATGAGACTGAGAGTGATTTTGATGATACGGATACTTCGGTAATTCATGCATTAAAATTATTTTTACAATTGTTAAATTTGATTGTACACCTTTATTTAATATTGCATATATATACATATATATATATATATATATATATATATATATATATTGATATGATTATGATTTAATTATTTGTAGTGAATGAGTGGTAAGCTAACTGATACGTTTGGGTGTAGAAAACAAAATCAGGTAATTCATTGTTTCAATTGTTTACTTTTATGCATGTTACATATGTAATAAGATTCGCTTGTAGATGCCACAAAGGGGTAGAAGTGGTGGTCGTAGACCACCTCATCGTGGTGGTCGAGGTGTACTTGTTGATGATAGAGGTTCACCCAGCCCTAACTCTCCTAGTTCTGTTCGACCAAGATCCATGGAGTCCACTAATCCTATGTTTGTAGAACGCACACCTCCCTCAACTCAGCAGGAATCTCCTGTAGCTATAGTAGGAGAAACAATTCCTACTACCTTCTCTATCGAGGCGACATTTGGTCAACCTACACAGGTACTCGGGTCGGTCGCAACCGAGGTTGAGTCTCGTAAATATGGTTGATCAAAGGCCATGGTTACAAGCAGACAAAAGAGAGTAAGTATGTTTTAATTTAATTATAATTCTTTAATATGAAATTTCTTAATAATATCAATCCCACAATATGTTTGAACACAGGTTTATACCAACGAAATGGTCCTCCTGCTATAATCTCTAGAATCATCAAACAAAAATTTGATGAACCAAGTCCCACTTGGAGAAAGGTTTCACTTGAGCTTCGAGATAGATGGTTTGGAGAGTTCAAGGTAATTTGAATTATAGTTACATTAAACAATGTGATTTCATTCTTATAAATTAAATGTTTGTTGTGTATTTTTTATGCGTAAAGAGTATATATGGGATGTGGAACAAGAGCAAGCCATAAGATCTGTTTTTGATAAGAAAGGTTCTTGAATTTTAAAAAACTCAATGAACAAAGTTAGGAATGGTAAGGATACGGGGATCCGGATACCGCCAGTTGTTCGAGCATCTTTGGACTTACATTGGAGTTCTCCAGATTTCCAAAACAAGAGTGTCATTGCCAAGGCTAATCGAAGCTGTTGATAAGGGTGTCTCGACTTATCGTGGGGGTTCCATATCTACTCGCAGACTCACTTTGAGAAGATGGTAAGTTTATTATATTTTTATATAAGTAATATAATACAATATATTAGACTTTAGGTAATGAATTTTGTCTCATTTTAATGTGTAGACTACGGAGTTTCAACGGGAACCAACCGTTTGGGAGGTTGTTGAGAGGACAATGAAATTAAAGACTGGACAATGGGTCAATGAAAAAACTCGTTATCTTGCTTGTATGTTTAACATCTAAGTTATAGTTTATTATTCAATATATGTTTTCTTCATAATAATTATATTTCACTTCATTTTTAGGAACAATATATGCAGCGCAGAGAAGAAGTCCATCAACATAACTTGCGTGAAGGCTCATCTTCACAAGAGTCTCCTATTGTCTCTATTGATGATAATGAAATATACTTTTCAGTTGTTGGAGGTGAAAATAAAAAGGAAATGTGTATGGACTTGGTACATTGAGCAAAAAGTTCACTACTACATCAGGTTCTCAATCTTCTATTACTCAAACTCCAGTACTTCATCAAATTGAACAAATGCGTGAGACTATTGAAAAGTTAAATGCTGAATTGGTGGCAAAACATAATAAGGAGAAGACACTTCAAGAAGAGATGCATGAGTTGAGGAACAACCAACGCCAACAAGATGAGCAGATGAAGCAGATGCAGCTTATTTTACAACATATTCAAATGAATAGTCATCCTACTACAAGTCAACATGATACTGACAATATACCAAATGACTAATTTTCGATTTTATGATATCAAGACTTTGAATCTTGAGTAGTTGTTTAGAAACATTTTATTTCTGTTATGACTTTGAATTGTTCTTATTATGATTTGAATAAATTGACTTTAGTTCTTAAGTTTTCATTTGTGTTCTGTTTGGATCAATTAAGCAGGTACAAATTTTGCAAAATTGGATATACAAAATTTTAAACGAAAATTTTCAGATTTTGTTAGATTAGCGATCGAATTTTTGGTCGCTACAAATATATTATAATATACAATTCAAATTTAGCGACCAAAATTATTCCGTGACTATTTTTGTGACCGATTTAGTGACCGATTTAAATTATTATTTAAATAATTCAATTAATGTATTAGCGACCGATTATATCTGATCGCTATTATTTTTAACTTTGCCTCCAATTTAGCGAATCGATTTAATATATTAATTTCGTCACTATTTTTGCGATCGATTTAGTGACCGATTTTAATTATTATTTAAATAATTTAATTAATATATTAGCGATCGAATATATCGGTCGCTATTTTTTTAAACTTTACCACCGATTTAGCGATCGATTTATTATATTAATTTCGGTCGCTATTTGGGTCTTTAAGGAATAAGTAACCAAATTATTTAGCGACCACCTTAGCGACCACCTTATTGGTCGCTATTTTGCGATCGAAATGTAAATCTGTCGCTAACAAATTAGCGACTTGAGCTTTTGCGACGAACCATTTCCGTCGCTAACAGAATAGCGACCGATTTTTTGCCATTAGAGACCGATTTTTTCGGTCGCTAATAGTGTTTTTTCTTGTAGTGATAACATTATCCATATTGAATATATCATTATTGTATCAAATATGATTTTCTTCTCTTCATGATATCCGTTTATTTGTGTGAAGGAAAAATAAAATTGGTGTGTATTCCAAATTAGTGGCTTATAGGAGGAATACATACTCATGTTTTATATGCAAGAATGGGTGTTCATGAACTTATCAATTTTAGTCTATTTTTTATATTGATTTAAATTAAAATTATCATAATAATTTTTTTTATATAAGTTGAAAACAAGTCATAGAAAGTCTATAAAATAGAAAATGAAAAAACATATAATTTTTTTATATCAATTCAATTTTAAATAATTGAAAAAATTATTTATTACGATAATTTTAATTCAAACTCAATTAATTTTATTTTCACAAATAAAAAATAAAAGAATTTGTAATGATTTAAATTTGAATCTAAAATCACAATTCAAATCTAAATCAACATAAAAAAAATATGAAACAAAAAATGGAAAAACATATAGATTTCCAGTATCAGTTCAAATTTAAACTCTCATAATAAATAATACTATAAAAATGGAATAGAGAATCGTTTGAGAATTTGAATTTGGCAAAACAAAGTCTCGATTAATAAGATAAGTAAGATGGATCATAAAGATGAACTAAATCAGTTGGATGAAAAAGGAAAGAGGAAAAAATGATATGCCTAATAGAATTGAGATTACATTTATGGAGAAGCAGAAGATAAAAGATAAGTGAATATAGAAAGAGGATGTAAATTCAAAATTTTTCCATTCTATGATTAGTTGGAAAATAAGCAAGGTAGAGCTACCAGAGATTATGATTAGAGGGGCTTGGTGTCAAGAACCAGTAAGAGTAAAAGAAGAGGTTATGGAATATTTCAAAAAAATATCCAAACGAGATACAAGATTAGGAGTTAAACTAGAAGGGATTTTGTTTGAAGGAATAACAGATGTACAAAATGAGGTACTGGTTAGATAAATTTCAGAGGAAGAAATAAGGGAGGCAGTTTGGAGTTGCGAAAGCAGTAAAGGTCCGGAGCCGGATGATTTTAATTTTTGCTTCATAAAACATAATTGGTCTACTCTAAAGGTGGTCATACTTAAAGCTATTGAAGATTTTGAGAGGGAGAGTAATATTCTAAAAGGATGCAACGCTTCTTTCATTGCACTCACTCCAAAAGTTGAAATTCTTGTGGACTTGGATGAATATGGGCTTATATCTATGATAGACATCCTGTATAAGATCTTAGGAAAGGTCTTAGATGGTTGCTTGAAAGGAGTGCTAAATAAGATAATAAACTTCTCTCAATTTGTCTTTTTGGAAGGTAGAGGTCTTTTGGATAGCGTTGTGGTGGTGAACGAGGTTATACATGAGTATAAGAGTAAAAGGAAGAAAGATTTGGTACTCAAGATAGATTACGAAAAAGCTTACGACTCAGTGGGTTGAGAATTCCTCTTTTATATGTTAGAGAAACTTGGGTTATGTAGGAAATGGGTGTGGTGGATTAAAGGATGTTTAAAATCTGCTTCCATATCAGTACTTGTGAATGGTAGTCCAACAAAAGAGTTCCTCCCTCAAAAAGGATTAAGACAGGGAGATCCTTTGGCCCTGTTCCTTTTCTTAGTGGTAGTTGAAGGGTTAGCTGGGGTGGCAAGGCAAGCAGTGACAAAAGGAAAGCTACAATGATTCAGAGTGGAGGAAAAAGAGCTTCAGGTTAATCTCCTACAGTTTGCAGATGACACTTTGTTTTTAAGCGATGCAAACCCCAATAACATTACGGTTATTAAAGCAATCTTGAGATGCTTCTAGCTAGTATTAGGATTGAAGATCAATTTAAGAAAGACAAAATTAGGAGGAATAGGGGTAGAATCTAATTTACTAGAAAGCTATGCATGAGAATTAGGTTGTAAGACAATGGTATTGCCATTTAGATATTTGGGGTTGAAAGTTGGAGGTAACCACAGAAGACACGAGTTTTGGGATGATGTCCTAAGTAAAATAAAGAAAAGACTTTCTAGGTGGAGAGGTAGAATGTTTTCTTTTGCAGGGAGGGTATGTCTGGTAAAATCGGTTCTTTCTGCTATACCATTATTTTTACTTATCGATGTTCAAATTGCCAGTTAGAGTGATAAAAGAGATAACAAAGCTCCAAAGGGAGTTCGTGTGGGGCTGGGGCAAAGAAGGGAAAAAGATAGTGTGGGTAAAATGGTAAAAAATTTGTAGAAGAAAGGAAGACGGTGGGTTAGGGGTGAAGAACATTCAGAGGTTTAACAGCTCCTTGATAGCAAAATGAAAATGGAGGTTAGGAGTCGAGTCAAAATGAATATGGAAGGAAGTAGTGGAAGCCAAATACGGGTCTTGGAGAGCACTAGACGAACCAAAAAACATTAATAAGGACTCAAAATGGTGGCAAAGTATAAAAAGAATATGTAAGGCTGATGATGATAGAGCTTGGTTTGATAAACATGTGACATGGAAGATAGGAAACAGGGAGAAAATTAGGTTTTAGGACAATGTGTGGATTGGGGAACAAAGCTTAGGTAGTTTGTTCCCAAGGTTAAAGCAAATAGGACTAAGCAAAGATGCGGTATTATCAGAATATGGCAAGTGGATTAAAAATAGATGGGAATGGAGAGTAAGTTGGAGAAGACAACGTTTTGAATGTGAGAAAGAAATGGAAGAGGAAATGCTAAACAAGATTCAGGGCATAACCCTTAACAGGGATATAGAAAATATGTGGATGTGGGGACCAAATAATAATAAAGGATTTTTCGTAAAAGAAGCATATGAGACTTTATCCAAAGTAACTTACGACAAGAACGATGGTATTGGAAAATTAAAGCGGTACCAAAAGCCATGGTTATATGGTGAAGAATTCTTTAGGATGGGATCCTTACTAAGGTGAACTTAGTTGGGAGAGGGGTTGTTGTAAGTGATTCAAGATGTGTTGTGTGTGGAATTGAAGACGAAACAACCAATCATCTCTTTTTCACATGTAAGGTGACAGTGAAATTTGGGACAAGTGCTTTAGATGGATGAGAATTAGTTTTGTTAGTCACTGCAAGGCGAAAGCAAAGCTGGAAAGCTTTGCAGTAGGTTGTTTGGGAGCGAAGGGAAATATGTTGTGGAAAAGACTCTGGGTAGCGGTGGTATATGAAATATGGTCTCAAAGGAACAAATGTATCTTCAAAAATGATAATTTTGATGCGGAAGTAGGATTCAGTAAAGCGAGTGCCAAATTCATAGCTTGGTGCGCTAAAGACTAGGATGGAGCGATCATAGCAAATTCTGATTGGTTTTATGAACCGGTAAGATGTCTGAGGTTAATTGCTCTATAACTCTTCACTTGTCTTTGTTGGTTGGTATATGTTTTAGCAGGTTAATGAAGGAAAGTCTACTATAAAGACGAGAATCCTTACAAGTAGACGGAGGGTTGAAGCATCTGAGGTTTATATGGCTTGATTATAGTCCTTGTTGTAATATATATTGTCGTGCTCGAGAGAAACAAAGACTCGTTGTATTCTATATTACCGTGGAGCCCTCGTCTTATTCTAAGCCATGAATCAGAAGTTGCTGAACTCTTATCTCTTTAGAGGCTTAGGGGTTTTTCAGTTGTGATTATTTCACCCCTTTTGATTAGTATGCTAAGGTGCTCAATTCTTAATGCGAGCCAATTGGTATTGGTCTATGCGGAAGAAATTCAAAGAATTTTATATATATTAGTTGATCCTATATGGGAGGTTTTGTTGGTTTCGAAGAAAACTTAAATCTCAGGGCGACATACTATTTAGGTACTCTTTGATGGAGGGTATTTTTTTGAGATTTATATATATTCTTTCGCTGTATCTTAAGAGTTGTCAGGTGTAAGTTTTATCTTTGTCATGTTAGGATTGTTTTTAAAGCTATTTTCTTTCTGCCCTGCTAATATTCTTGGACTTTTGCGATTTGCCCAACTTTTTTCCTTGTAGGCTAGTTTGAGATTCAACATGTTGTTTTGTTTTCTTTCATCTAGCTTCTTTTTGATGTATATGGGTTGAAGTATCCCTGTACTTCTATTAATTTTATTTTTTGATGCCGATAAAAAAAATAATACTATATGTTAGATATTGTTTATATATTATTTGATATTGTTAAGATATTGTTAGATATTGGTAACCACAATATCAAACAATATCTTCTGTTTATTCTGTTACTTTCAGTTACTCTTTTAGTTGTATCTCTCTACTATAAATAGACCATCCTATGTGTGATTTATACACAAGGGAAATTAATTCCAAACCCTATTTTCTCTATATTCAACATGGTATCTAGAGCTTAAGGTTATCTTGATTTTTTTTTCCCGCCTTTTATCCACTGTTGGAGCCGTCCCATCGCTGCTAGAGCCGCCCCACCGTTGCTGGTAAACTAATCCTCCACATCAGAAAAGAATTATCTTTGTTACTGAATTTTATTTGGTAGTGTGAAAGTGCATGTTTAGGAAAGTTTTGGCAAGGAAAGACTTGGTATTTAAGTGTGTCCATTAGAGACCCACCTCTCTTTCTTGGGAACTTACCTGGTGTACTATTTCACGTTGTTGTCACCGCTGCCGCTGGAGCAGTCACCGGATCCGCCGCTGCCAGAGAATTCGCCGGAGTTTCATTTTTTTTTTACCGGTGACATGATTTTGCTTGTCTCGGTCAGGTGACCACCGTGCCATTGAGATCACCACTATTGGAGTTGGTCGTCCTATTGTCTCCTGCGCCGTTTAGTCTTGACGAACTTATTTTTAGTATTCTCATTTTGGATTTGTTCTTCGTGGGTTAATTGGATTACTTTGGATTGTTTTAGGGTTTTTTCTCCCGCTCTTCATGACTTCTTCCACTTCTTCCACTATTTCCAATTTTGTTAACAATTCTTTTGTGTTGACATCCTATCATGATGACCGGGCTCACCCTCGCAAACAGGAAAAAGGGCGTCCTAAGTGTGAACATTGTGGCAAGCTAGGTCACAAGATTAACAAGTGTTATACATTACATGGTCGTCCTCCTCAATCTGCTGTAGTTGTTCACACCAATCTTTCCCCACCTTTATCTGTGTTAGAAAAGTAGGCTGAGATCAAGAGGGGGGGTGAATTAATCTTTGAAAGATTTTCGCAATTAACAGATTATCTATTTCAAAGATTAAGAAATCTGACCAGTTCTTGAATCACAAAGCAAGCAATAAAAAATAAATGCAGTCACAAAATTAAAGAAGAGAAAGGTTTAGAAAGATATCACCAAAGTTTATACTGGTTCACCCAATCCCAGAGCTACGTCCAGTCTCCAGCCAAATTCCAGCTGGGTTCCACTAGATTGAATGTTTTACAGATTACAACCTTAACCTCACACTCAATCTACCACAAGAACCACAATTCCAGTTCCTGCACCTAACCTTTCACCAAGAACCAAATTCCAATTCTTGACCTACCCTACAGCCAAATTCTAGCTACAGAAACCAGTGCCCACAATTCCAGGCACCCACAATATAGTAAAAGAAAGTAAAGAAACAAACAGAAGAAACTAAGAACGCTCAAACCAGTTTTATGCAGTTCTGCAATATGTGTTTCTTCTCCAAAAGAATGCAATTTTGCCTCAAGAAAGAACTTTGATGAACTTCACAAAAACTAGCGTGATTCTTTCTTGAAAGTAGCACTTTTGATTGCTTGATTGATTGCCAAAAGATGTATATTGAAAAGGTTAAACAATTCTGTTTATATAGAAGATTTTCAAAACTGCTGGTTTAATTAATCTCTTAAAATAATCTTTTAATCTGTTAAAAGTCTTGTTTTAATCTGTTAAATCTTCTTTTAATCCATTAAAACGTTCTTGATTATTTTCCAGATTTGTTTTAACTGATACGACAACGTTTATATCAATTAAAACTCTTTACAAAAAATCTTCCAAACTATTTTAATCGATTGTTTCGACTTTCAATCGATTAAAATATTGCAAAATATTCTTATACACTTTTCTAAATGATTTTAACTGATAAATAACTGTTTTAATCGATTAAAACGCTGTGTAGAAATTCTCTTAAGTTGTTTTAATCGATTGACACGTAATTTAATCGATTGAAACGTAATTTAATCGATTAAAATAATTCTGATCGGTCATAACTCAATTTTGATCGACCATATCTGGTTCTGATCGGTCATAAAGCCATTTTGATCGGTCATCTGTTATACCAAGTAGTTTTAATCGATTATTTCGAAGTTATATCGATTAAAATACTGCCAGAACACTTCCCTGAACATTTTAAGTGATTTTAATCGGTTATTTCGAAACTGTATCAGTTAAAATACTGACAGAAGGTTTTCAAAACTTCCTTTAATGAAAACAATCGGTTATTTCGAAGTTATATCAGTTAAAAACCTGTTATAAAAGTGTGAAGAACATTTTAGTTGATAAAGCTCATATGCTATTAGTTAAAATAGTTGATTAAGAAAGCTTTTATCAAAATACTTTGTTTTTAAATGTTAAAACATTTTTTTAGAGGCATTTGCAAAATCTTTTAAATGAAGAAACCTCATGCAGCAGAAAGATAAAAATGATTATACTTAAGCAGAGTTGCAGACACACTAATCCCTCTACTCTTTTATCTAAGTGACCTTTGACTGTCACAAAGTTGCATTTGACTTCATTTTTTACTTCATCAAATCAACAAGATCTTTGCCAAAGTAATTCAATAAGATCTTCATATCTTTCAATTTGCAGGGGATCTTCCTTCTTCTATTGCATCCGACATGCCTGCTATGTTCAACAAATTTCTCGAATGGTATAAGGATCAACAGTCTTCTAGTTCCACTATATCTGTCACACATACAAATACATATTTTGCTGGTCTGACCCAATCATTTTCTCCTGGTCCTAGGGTTTTTGATTCGGGAGCCACTGATCATATTACTGGTAACAAATCTTTGTTCTCCTCTTTATCCTCTCCTAATCATTTACCTTCTGTTACACTGACTGATGGCTCTAGAGTATCATCTCATGGTGTTGGAACGATTAAACTTTTTCCTTCTTTAGCCATTGATAATGTTCTTTATGTTCCTGGGTATCCTTTTAACCTGTTGTCCATCAGTCGTCTAACTCGTTCTCTTGATTGTGTTGTTACTTTTACCAATAATTCTGTGTGTTTACAGGATCGAAGTTCGAAACAGGTGATTGGCACAGGATGTGAGTCTCATGGTCTTTATTATCTCCGTCCCTCTACACATGTTAGTACAGTTATGGAGTCTCCCTCTCTTCTTCATGCTCAGTTAGGTCATCCAAGTCTTGTCAAGTTACAGAAACTTGTCCCTGCCTTGTCCAACTTATCTAGTTTGGCGTGTGAGTCATGTCAATTAGGCAAACATAGTTGTACTTCCTTTCCTCTTAGTTTCACACGTGGTGCTTCGTCCCCTTTTGCCGTGGTTCACTCTGACATTTGGGGACCTAGCCGCATTAAGTCTACTTTAGGTTTTCAATACTTTGTTACTTTCATTGATGATTATTCCAGATGCACTTGGTTATTTTTGATGAAAAATCGTTCTGAATCTCAGTTCGGTGTTTCTATTAGAGTTTTGCATAGTGATAATGACCGTGAATATCTTTCTCATTATTTTAAACAATTCATGGCTTCTCACGGTATTTTGCATCAAACTTTTGTGCTTATACACCTCAACAAAATGGTGTAGCTGAACGTAAAAATAGACATCTTATTGAAACAACTCGCACATTTTTAATTCATGGAGATGTTCCTCAACATTTTTGGGGTGATGCTCTTCTTACTGCATGTTATCTCATTAATCGCATGCCTTATTCGGTTTTAGATAATAAAATACCTCATTCCATTTTATTCCCTCATGAACCACTTCATCCTTTATCTCTGAAAGTTTTCGGGTCTACATGTTTTGTTCATAATTTCAGTTCTGGTCTTGACAAGCTTTCTTCTAGATCACATAAATGTGTTTTCTTAGGGTTTACAAGATCACAAAAAGGATACAAATGTTTTTTTCCTTCTCTTAACCGTTATTTTGTGTCAAAAGATGTCACCTTTGATGAGTTGTCTCTTTATTTTAAAAGTTAATCTTCACCTCTGTCTCCGTCCAATCTTGTCAACACTCCTAATACATTTAATGTTCCTGTTGTTTGTGACCCTCTAACTGTGTCTTCTTCACCATTAGTTCCTGCTCCGCAGTCAGCTTCTTCTCCACTGCCTCTTCAGATTTATAGTTCTCAAAACCAATCACAACCACCACCATGTGACTCTACTCAAGTGCCAACTACTCTGTCTCCTTCGGATCTGACACATGAGTCTGACCTTCCCATTGCCCTCTGAAAAGGTATTCGTTCTACATGTAATCCCTCTCCTCATTATATTGCTTTGAGTTATCATCGACTGTCATTACCTTTTTATACATGTCTTTCCTCTATTTCTTCTGTGACCATTCCAAAAACTGTCCGTGAAGCTTTAGCCCATCCTGGTTGGTGTCAGGCCATGTTAGATGAACTAAGTGCTCTTCATAATAGTGGAACTTGGGAATTGGTCCCGTTACCGTCTGGGAAATCTGTTGTTGGTTGCAGGTGGGTGTTTACTATCAAAGTTGGACCTGATGGTACTATTGATCACCTCAAAGCTCGTCTTGTGGCCAAAGGTTATACTCAAATTTTTGGGTTGGATTATAGAGATACATTTTCCCCTGTGGCAAAAATGACTTCTGTTCGTTTATTTATCGCCATGGTTGCTCTTCAACAATGGCCTCTTTATCAACTGGATGTTAAAAATGCTTTCCTCAATGGTGATTTGCAAGAAGAAATATATATGGAGCAACCTCCTGGGTTTGTTGCTCAGGGGGAGTCTTTTGGGATGGTATGTCGTCTTCGCAAATCCCTATATGGCCTAAAACAGTCTCCTAGGGCTTGGTTTGGAAAGTTTAGCAAGATTGTTCAACAATTTGGTATGACTCGGTGTGAATCAGATCATTCTGTCTTTTATCGACACTCGAGTGCTGGATGTGTTTACTTGATAGTATATGTTGATGACATCATTCTTACAGGTAGTGACAACCATGACATCTCTCAGTTGAAACAACATCTCTGTCACCATTTTCAGACCAAAGATCTTGGCAAACTTAGATATTTCTTGGGTATTGAGGTGACACAGTCCAATGATGGTATTGTTATATCTTAGAGGAAGTATGCCATAGATATTTTGGAGGAAACTGGGTTGATGAGTTCAAAGTCTCGTTGATACACCCATGGATCCCAATACTAAACTTCTACCAAATCAGGGGAGCCTATATCTGATCCTCGAGCAAGTATAGAAGATTGATTGGAAAATTGAATTATCTTACAGTTACTCGTCCTGACATTTCCTTTGCAGTCAGTGTGGTAAGTCAATTTCTTAATTCACCATGTGAAGATCATTGGAATGCGATCATTCGTATCTTGAAGTATATTAAAGGATCTCCTGAAAAGGATTGTTATATGGTTCTAATAACCATACAAGAGTTGTTTGCTACTCGGATGTCGATTGGGCAGGATCTCCTTCGGATAGAAGATCTACATCTGGATATTGTGTCTCCATTGGTGGTAACTTGATCTCATGGAAAAGTAAGAAACAAAGTGTTGTGGCAAGATCCAGTGCAGAAGCAGAATATAGAGCTATGACCTCAGCTTCCTGTGAACTTGTTTGACTCAATCAATTGCTTAGAGAATTACAATTTGGAGATGTTACTCAAATGACACTTGTGTGTGACAATCAGGTTGCTCTTCATATTAGTTATAATCCTGTCTTTTATGAGAGGACCAAACACATTGAGATTGATTGTCATTTTATTCGAGAAAATATTATGTCTGGAGATATCAAGACTGAGTTTGTTAACTCAAGTGATCAGTTAGCAGATATTTTTACTAAATCTTTACGGGGTCCTAGAATTGATTATATTTGTAACAAGTTTGACACATACGATTTGTATGCTCCAAGCTTGAGGGGAGTGTTAGATATTGTTTATATATTATTTGATATTGTTAAGATATTGTTAGATATTGGTAACCACAATATCAAACAATATCTTCTGTTTATTCTGTTACTTTCAGCTACTCTTTTAGTTGTATCTCTCTACTATAAATTGACCACCCTATGTGTGATTTATACACAAGGGAAATTAATTTCAAACCCTATTTTCTCTATATTCAACACTATATATCTATTTTTTTTCACAATTCATTTTTCACATTATTATTATTTTTTGTTTATTCTTATAATATAATTTCAGTTTCTTTTTTATGGTGAATTCATTTCTAAATGTTTTGGTTATTTAAATTTTACATAATTATTTTTTATTCTATTATTTTCTTGTTTGTATTTTAGTTTATTGTTTATTTTTATGCATATGTGACAATTTTTTATGTAAGAAATATATTTAATAAACTTTTTTTTATGTGAAATTAGATTTATATTGCACAGACAATTGTATGTAGAAGAATATAAGAAGCTAAACTTATTATTTCAGTTGTTTTATAATTAATATAAATATACAAAATCGAGTGAAAAAGTAAAAAATAATCATCCTAAAAATCTCTTTTAAAAAAGTATTAATATTTGATAATCGATACAACCTTCCAAAAAAATTAGTATAAGAATAAATTTTATTATTTAATTAATATATATATATATATATATATATATATATATATATATATATATATATATATATATATATATATATATATATATATACTTGTCAGTAGAATATATGGTTTCTCAACCCAACATTTCCCCTTCTAAAATGGTATCTTATTGTTAAAATAAAGTTAGAAAAATTGTCAATTAATCTTGTGTATGATTCATCCTTAGCTAAACCTGGAAATACAGTGAAGCCGCTGAATTCTTATGGTTTTTCTCTATGAAGCACACCACTAACAAACATTAAATAATAGTTTTTGTTAATCAAACATAGTAAATAAATTTATTTGACGTTGTCGTTTAAGATCATCCTACCCTTATGTTTTGTAGGGATTCGTGTAAGTATACCATATCTTTATAAGTATACATACAGATCCAGCCACCTATATAGTGCAGTAATGAAATGAGAAACTATAAAATACATATCAATTTGGTATATATAGTTTCAAAATAATAGTAATAAAAAAAGGACACTTACAATAATTCTAGACACGAAGGTTCATCACGTTTTTACATCACGTATTTATTAACATAGTACCAATACATATATATATATATATATATATATATATATATATATATATATATATATATATATATATATATATATATATATATATATATATATATATATATATATATAAATGTGTGTGAGAATTGGAATAAATTTTGGTATTCATTTTTCATCCCCAACTCAAAGGGGTTAAGTTTGAACTACCTCATGAGTCTAAGTTCTCATGTGTGATTCATAGATCCCAAGAACATCAAGGTTCTGATGGGGTCTTCTACACGGTGGTTCCTTCTCCGTCGTCTCTCGGCTTCTAGAAACCTACCTTGCTTGGCAGCATCGGCGGCAATTGCCACCGTGGCCGCCGCTGCCTCATCAACTTGATGAAGCTTCTCGCCGACAGATCTCCTGAACTCATTGGCCAGAGAGCTTTCGCCGGAGATGTGAGGTTTCATCCTCTCTTTTATCTAGTGGATGCCAGAGAATAAGATTTTAGAACCTGTTGGGAAGATAGCAGGCCTTTATATAGAAATAAAAGGTACTTTGTATATATTCTATCATTTTTTATTATTTATAAATTTATATATTTTTCGTTACATTCTCGTATTATTGCTTATTATAATAATGATAATTTATGTCTTTAAAATAAAATTGTAAACTATTAAAATTTTAAATAGATAATATCTTAACATGATAATGTTATCTTAATATAAAAAAAATTGGAAGGAACTCTAAATTTTAATAAAAGATCTTTTTTTAATATTTAATATAATGATATGCTTTTTCTAAAAGTAATAATGTAGTGTGTTAGACAAATGACATCTAAAGGGGTAAATAGATGCACAACTTAAAATATATGTCAAATTAAAAATGTATTTGTGAGTCAATAATTTGTTTGAAGACAGATCAAGTGGAAACAATAATACTAGTTCGGTATAGTCAATCCTACATCCAGTTCCCAGTCAACTTTAAACACAAGAGTGACTCCCAATTCACTATCTTTCAAATTTAGTTTATAAATTACAATCAACTTAGCGGAAGAACCAGTAAAAAGTAAACTAATTAAAAAGATAATCCCCTCCTTAGAAACCCACTAAGGATGAACATCTCTCTATGAAAAACACCTCCTTAGAATCCCACTAAAGATGAACACCTTCCTAGAATCACACTAGGGATGAACACCTCCCTAGAATCACACTAATTGTAGAAGTCTGTAGAATGTCAATCTCCAAGAACAAGTGTGATTAATAATGAAAGCACAGAAGACAGTAGAGAAAAGGATTTTCTCAGAAGCTGTAAAATATCTCTGTCTTGCTCAGAATTCTTTTCTCAAAACTGATTGAATGTAAATTGTATTTTCAAATTTTGTAATTGTGTGTTTTTTATTTTTCATCAAAACTTAATTAAATAGAAAAATAGCATCAAAAAATGGTCATTGGACATTAATATTTTGTGAATAAAAATCATGATATATTCAAAAACATTTATTCTTCAAAACAGATATATTTTTCAAATTTGAATTGTCATAATTGATTATGTTACCAGTATATTTGAATTGTCATAATTGATTATGTTATTAGTATAATCAATTATGACAGAGAAAATCATTTTTATATTTCGATGTATCATAATTGATTATAACAGATGAAAAATATCATGTTATGAATTTTATCACACTTGTGCTTTGGAGGCTTATGCATAATATTACTTCATCAACTTGTACCTCCATATCTAGTATTCTAAGACTCTGTCTAGTATTCAGGAATCATCTTGGGTTTGCTTGAATGTTGAATAAAATCTTTTTCAAAATCATATCTTGGACTTGCTTAAGTTTTGAATGTTATTAACTTGAATTATCATCAAAATCATTTTTTGGGAATATAGGTACATGTTTTACATTGTCATCAATCTCCTCTCATTACTTTCATAATGTATACTTTTAAATTATTGATCTAGTTCAAGAAAATTTGTGTTAATTGATTGTTAAGTTGGATGTTTTTAAATTAAAAGAAAATAAATACAGTTAAAATGTATTTTAAATTGATTTTATTTACAAATTCTAGAATAAAAGAAAAGTTAGTTGTATATTTGTATTGCCAAATGGAGACTGTTATACTTGCTCGGCAACTTGTCTGTTGTCTGGTTCATAAGCCTCGAAATTCCTTGCGATTTTGGATAACACAACAAGAATTATCCACAAAAAAGATTTATATGTTTTAATAAAATAATAAAAAAAGCAGAAAAATAACATTATCCAATAATCGAGCTCTCTCTGGAGTAAGTTATTACGGGCTGACATGTTAAATAATTTGTAATTCAATTACTCAATATTTGGAATAAAAGATACATGGTTTTTAATCTTCTTCTTTTTTCTTTCAAAATTATCAATATTTTTTCTTGATCAAGATTTGAATTCCTTATAAAAATTAGAGAAAAATAATTAAATCTATTTTATTACATAATAAATCATAAATAATATTTTAACAATTCTAATATTTGACAAAAACATTATAGCCCATGTAGCAATAACATGAATAATTAAGATTCTTGTATAAATTATTCATTCATTATAAAAATAACAAAATATATTTTAAAAATTTAATATTATAAATTTTTAATTTTGATTCAATTGTTAAAATTTCTCAATTAAATTTTTTATTTTTAAACAAGTTTCACCGTCAAGATCATAAAAATTATGAAAAAAGATTACCACATTTTGAATAAGTTTTTAAATATTTATAAGGTAGTTTCAAATTTTAACTGAAGAATTGTTAGTATTTCAATAATAACAAAAATCTAAAATATCCTCATTACATGGTTTAAATTTTTGTTAAATGACCTAAATTTTAGATTTATAATATATAAAAATAATATATTTAAAATTTGTTTAGAGTATTTCGAATGCTAGTTATTGATATGTTTAAATAGAGGAAAAATTACGGGATCACGTTCCCCAACCGCAAATCATATAATAATAATAATAATAATAATAATAATAATAATAATTTAAAATTAAATAAAAAATATTTTATAAATATAAATAAAATTAATTACTTTATTTTTCTTCTCTTAATTTTTATTTATAATGAATATGATATATATCGTTTGTTACTAATTACATTTTTTTCTCTTTTTTTTAATTTTATCTTTCTTTTTCTAATATTTTCTAAATGAGATATTTTTTATTATTTTTTAAAGTAAAAAATAATAAATAATTTTTTTATTATTATTATAACAAGTTAGCATGTGTAGTATAATATAAAAATATAAAATAATGATTTTTTTATTTGTTATAGATTAGTTAGTTATTTCAATGTTTTTTTCACTCTATTTTGATTTTAAAATATGAAAAAAAATATCAATTTGAGTTTTATAGATATCTAAAAAAAATTATAGACTCATTTTTTAAAAGAGAAAAGATGATACATGAAATAAATTTTCTAAAACTTAAATTAAATTAGTAATATTTAATATGTCATATATTTATTTTTATATGATACTTAAATTTTATATGTTGATCCCTCGTCTAAAATTTCTGTTGCGCCTATGGTATTAATTACTTGAATTGACTTTCCATTAGAAGAATCATATGTGACATGATAAGTTGTTTTTTTTATTTATTTATTTATAAACGTATATAAGCAAATCCAAAATAAATGAGGAGAGAAAATAGGAGAAAAAATGAGTTTTTAAAATTTATTAAAAATACTTCTAATGGAGTAAAATCAACAATAAATTGCTTAAAAATAATATAACATCATAAATTTCTACTTTATATTTTCAAGGTAGGAAGCAACTCTTATAAGTTATTCTTATACCCTTAAAAGACTCAATATTTTATATGGTGTTTTGAAACTATATTTTCATCATATAATGTGTTTTCTTATGAATTCAATGTGTTAAAATAAATTCATATTCAATATCCATTTAATTTTCAATTTTTTTACACTAAATACAAAACCAAATTCTTTGTATTTTTCTATAGTAAATTAAATGTTTTACAAGTTCTATAGTCACATTAATTTGCATTTTTTTTAACGTTTTTACTAATTCTATTTACTGATGTTCATTAACTTATACAAAATAATCAATTCTACTAAAAACTCAAAGTTGCCAATTCCATGAACATGAGAAAGATTTAGTTTCACTTTGTTAAAGTTTCAACATAAAACCAATTGACAATATGTGGAGTAGCCTAACATGTATTTAAATTATATCAAATGACATGAGGTAGGCGATGTGAGACTTTTAAAGGGTACTTTTGACCCAACTAAAGGACAACTTTTGGCCTATGACAATAACCGGAAAGATGTTAGACTTTGGCTCTGATACCATGTTAAAGTTCCAACATAAAACCAATTGGCAATACGTGGAGTAGCCTAACATGTATTTAAATCATACAAAATGACATGAGGTAGACAATGTGGGACTTTCAACACACTTTTTATTTTAGGATTATTATCTTGTCTAGCTAGTTGAAGGAAAACTTTTTTTTTTGTTGGAGTTTAAGTTTTAATTACACATGCACTAATTACATTACTTTCCCAATTGTGTTTGTGATTAAAGATTAATAATTAGACCTTTTATATTATTGGTAAAAAATTTCAATTGTCAAATAAGAAAATATCGTAGAACTCTAAAAAAGAGTTCTTAAATTAAGACTATGACAGTCACATTATGTATGCAATGTTAAAATATTTGTGTTTACTCACTAATGTATAAGGGATATAAAGGCAGGTAAAAAAAGATATATATAATAATGGTTTTAAAATCCTTGTTATTACAATAATCATGGTTAAAAGTTACAATATTACAACAATTTTTATCCAGCATTATATGTTATCAATATAATAACAATTATATTTATAATCATGGTTGGATATTAACGAATTTATAATTTTCTATTATTCTGTCATTGATACTTTCTAACACAGTGTCAATGTTAGTAAAAACTTCAATAGGCACACAAAACATGTTTCTAGCATAACAATATTTACCTCATTCTTCATTTATGACTCATTCAAAAGAAACTTTGTTTATGTAATCTAAATCATTTTTTTCCCTAGCGAGAAAAAGTTACACTAAAAAAAAAAAGCCTATTATCTATAAAATATTACCTATGGATAAAAATTTATAGGTAAATTATACATTACATACGAGATATTACCTACGGAATTCTATCTCGTGGATAATTATCCATTACTTACGGATATTATCCGTAGGTAATGTCATTTGTGAGTAATTCCGTAGGTAGTTATCTATGAAATTACTATCTGTAAGTAAATTATATCATATTAAAATACATTGTATGTAAGTTATCAATTACCTAAGGATATTATCCGTAGATAATGTCGTCTATGGGTAATTTCGTAGGTAATTACCTACGGAATTACTATCCGTAGGTAAATTATATGAAAACTGATACTCCAACTATAAAACTACTAAGATTTTTTTATAATAATTTACAAATAAGTTATATTTATTTATAAATAAATGTATATCTATGTAAATATATAAATATGTAAATATATAAATATATCAAAATATATAAATATATAAATATATAAATATATATTAAAATATAAATATATTTGTATTTATATATTTTATATTTTGTATTTATATATTTTATATTTATATATTTTGTATTTATATATTTTATATTTATATATTTTGTATTTATATATTTTGTATTTATATATTTATATATTTTATATTTATATATTTTATATTTATATATTTTATATTTATATATTTACACGGATAAATATAAATATAATTTATTTGTAAGTTATTATTAGAATATCCTAATAGTTTAGTGGTAGGAGTATCAGTTTCCAATTTTAAGGTACTCGAGTTCGATTCCTGCTAGTGATAATTCTCTATCTTAATCTGATAATAATTCAAAATTCTAAAAATGTAATAAATAATAAAAATATAATATAAATGTGAGGCCAATGACAATTTTTTTAATCTGAATTATAATAGATTTTTTTTTGTAGTGTTAGAAATATCATGGTAAAAAAGATATTTTGTGAATGAGAGAAAAAGAGAAAGGAGAATAAGAAGAAGTATTGTATTAGAGACATCTATGCTCAAGAGAGACACTTTGCAAATGAGAGAAAGAGAAGAAAAATTGAATACCAATGAAGAGAGGAAGAAAAAGAATAATATATACAATAGAGGAAGAAAGAAAAGAGAAGAGGAGAAATGAGATTTGAAAATGAGGAGACAAATAACCTAATTATAATAAAATCGTCGTCGTATGTAATAAACAACGATAATTTTATCTATAATTGTCATAATTTTATAACATGTTTAACAATCATTAAAAAAAACTAATCTTTTATTTATTTTGCTCTAATTAATAGTTTTTTTATACAATAGATTGGTATTTTCTTTTCACATATTTAATCCATTAGAATTAGACTTTTAATTTGATTCATGGTCATATTTTAATTTCAATTCCCTTATAAACTAATCCCTTTTCAGTGATCCACGGTGGATTAAAAATAATTTCAATCTATAAAATTCACATTAAGATTATGATTTTAGGGTTAAAATGGATTTCACTTACCAGAAACGTGGTAATATACAACTAAATTTATTATTATTGTTTGTATACAATATTATTCTTTATTTATATCAAAGTATAAAAAAATATAATATTATTTTTTATTTTCATCTCTTATTTATTTAGTTTAATGATATATTTTAAATTTTTTTACTTTTTATTTATTTATTTATCTTAACATTAGAATTATGAATTAAAAAATTATAATTTTAAAAAAATAGTTTCCATTTTTTTTATAAAAGAAAGAGTGACAATAAAAGTTTAAAAGTAGATGTTAATTTTTTTTCTTTTATGTATTTATTAAAATATTAATAAAGCAAAATTAAATTATTTTATCATATTTTAAAAAAAATGAGATATTTATACTTATTTATAAAAATTGAAGTTTATTTTTCATGAAGATATTTGTGAAAATCAAATCATGTGGTTTTAGAAAAAATAATTAAAAAAATTCATAAACTTTTTGTTTTTGATGTATTTATGTTTTTTATTTTATTATTGATAGGTCACCATGATCTCTAATCCTGGTGAATTGAAACAGTTAAACAGAAAGAGTGAGTTAATCGATAAGCACAAATCCTTGGTGACCAATGAAAAGAGTTAAAGAAAGAGGTTCAGATAATTGATAAACAGTTGTGCAGCTCCTCCACTCTCTCTACAGATTATCGCGCAATTATCTATAACAAATAAAATAAATTTAAATGTCTGATACAAAATTGTTGAAGTAGAATTTATTCAGAATTAAAGAAAAAAAATGGTGATTTTTTTGAAAAGAAATTGTTCTGAAATTCGTATAATTCAGATGAGATTTGATTCCCAAGAACATCATGGAAACCATGTTCTGAGGATGCCAACTAAGATGCCCTAAACAAAATGGTATAATTAAGTTGTCATTTGCCAAGAAAGTTACAGAGAGTGGAGAATGTCTCTTTCTGATATGTGGAATAAAAACAAAAGTGCATACAATTTCTTTATATAAGCTGCCAAATGTCAAGAACCAAAACACCTGCTCCACCCAAAAATTGAAATTGGGGGAAAAGCAAAAGCTAAAATGACTCTGAATATATGCTTTGTAGAAAAAGATATTGTGTGGGACATGTTGATTATATATTCCAACCCATGAACCATGAACTTCACATTATTCTGAGGACTCTAATAAGTAAAATGACATTTTTATTATTCTTTTGTCTTTTAAATTGTCAGTTCTAAATTATTATTTTTTAGTATATATATATATATATATATATATATATATATATATATGTATATATATAAACAAAAGAAAACATACAGAATGATATGATTAAATATGACAGTGAAAAAACATTAACTTGGATTTCATAAAATATAAACATTATCTAAAGTTGTCTCCCAAAGATGAAAAGAGATTTGGCAAATGATACTTTAGTTTTTTATATTAATAAGTTTAAAATATTCTATTTTTAGGTATACTTTATGTTTAGTTATTTTATATTTTTTTACTCTACAATTGACATATATCAGATCGAATCCTTAAAAAATATATTTTCTACCTGGATTGTTAAACAACTGTACTGATTCTTAATATAATTATCTTAAAATATATTATATCAATTTTTTTAAAATAATCATATTTTTTACATGTAAAATTTATGCATTTTTTTAATGGTCTAACCTCTATTTTATATGCTAATTTAATTTTAAAATTCACTTTTGAATCAATATAGTTGGTGTTTAAGATTGTCAAATTTACTTATTATATTAATTTTAAATTGACTGTCTACTGTAACATTCACAAAATCACTCGTTACGACAATTTAAAATTAGATCTAATAAAAAAAAATTAATTATAAAATTATCATTATCCAACTCATTATAATAAATAAATTAAAACTATCATAATTAATGATCATAAAATATTATTTTCTATTCGTCATACATTAATATATAAATTGAATAAAGTGTGAATTAACTGTAAATTTTTTTACTATAATTTATTTCCTACTCATAAAAGAATTGTAATAAAAAATAAATTTACTAACATTGAGTCACGTGAGTAGAAAAAGTGACAATAATAATACTATATTATGATAGAAAATGTTTGCAGGAAACACAAAAAATGATAAAAGGTGACATATCTTACAATAAAGTTTTAAATATAAAAAATTAATCATCTAATATAAACGAAATCATATTTTGACAATTTTGTATTTTCTTAAATTTTATTTATGTATTTATTTTTCGTAATCAAAATTATAATTATTCATTCCTCCATTATAAAAGAAGAATTAATTTTAAAAAGATTGAATTAACGGTCTTTTAGTGCAAAGAACTAGTCACTAAAATAATTAAAAATTACAAGAAAATTTAAAGTTCCTAAAAATTTTATTGTTAATTTTTGAGATTCATTTAATTACTATTTGATAAGCTTATATATAATAATAATAATAATAATAATAATAATAATAATAATAATAATAATAATAATAATAAATCATTGTTTGGAAACTAATCATCTTCAATTTTGAAAATAGTTCCTACATTAATTTATACCAGACTAAATATTTATTATCACTACAAGTAAATAGGGATGAAGATAAGGTAATACATACAATAAAACCTCATACAAATTTTGTTTTAACTTAAAAAAAAGGGCTTTTTTATTTTTTAAATGGAAAAAAATCTGACATTTTAAATAAATAACACTTTAGGGGTTAAATTGAAGAATGTTCAATACATTACGGATAGTTAAATAATTTCATTACTTCAGAAGTACTCTAACAGAAATTTTAATACTTGTGGGATAAAAGTGATAATTAATTTAAATACTTTTACCGAAATGATTGAAGTTACGTATTCACTAAATGTGTTAGAAATTAAATTTTATATATTTCTTTTCACCACAGTGATTGTTAAGAAATTAAATAAATGCATAAGTTTAAATATCGGATTTTGGTAATTGTTTAAACGAATTTGCAATTAGAGTTAAAATTTATATGATAAATGTTTACATATATAAAAGGGTTAAGAAAATATTAAGGTGATAATATTAAAATATATGTGGAAACTAAACTAGTAACATGTCCTAAAGATTGACACATTAATAATAATTAATAATTAAAAATATGTTCAACTTTTATTAATAAGCGCATCTGGTGTAGTGGTATCATAGTACCCTCCCACGGTACTGACCGGGGTTCGATTCCCCGGATGCGCAATTTTTCTTTAAGAAATATATAGATAAAATAAATCACGCAAGTGATTTTCCAAATGTTTTTATTTTGTATAAAGTATATTTTTATTTTGAAAAGTTAAAATAAATTAAAATATCAATTTTAAGTAAATTGTAACCTGAATATGATTATATTAATATACAATTAAAAATTGTATTAAATATTTTTTTATCAAATATATTAATTTTGTTAAAAATTTAAAAAGAATTAAAATACTACTTTTATGAGATTTTAAGTAAATTGTAAATTACATCTAATTACATTCATATATTATATAATTGAGCTAAAATTTGTATCGATCAATAATTTATTATTTTCACTTTTTTTTATCTAACTTCATATTAATTTATAAAATTTGTTTAATTCTAAAAAAATTATTTTTTATGATAAAAATATAATGAATCTAATTAAAAAAAATGGGGAATTGAAATTCTTTGAGCACCTTTATTTTCATATTTTAGATTTATGATTTCGGTATTTGAATCTATATCAGATATGTTTTTATACTCGTATTCGTGTACGTTTATCTCTTCACGTTGAGTTGTTGTGTATTATATATGCAATAGAATTTGCTTTTGAGAAGGGTTGAAAAATACTATGGATTCAAAGTGGTTTCATGCTGGTGATTCAGGCTTTTGATAATTGGAACATTTTTTGTATATATATAATATTTACGTGATATATAATATAACTTTCATATTTCTTATTTACATGAGAGGACAATCATTGTACATATCTAAGCTTGTCATTTTAAGGTTACGCATAGATATAATAAATGATGGGATTTACCCAATTTTATCGGACATAATTTTTTTTAGGAATAGATGATCTCTACCTATCTGTATGTTTGATTTCTTGATTGAGTAGGTATTGATTTTTTTTAATATTGTTTATTTTATTTTTCATTTATATGATATGCATATTATATAATAATTTTTTACATTTATTTTCTAAAAAAAAACACCTCTTTCACATGAATAATGTATGATAATGTGTTTCTTGATAATAAAGACTTTCAATGTAGATATGTGATGTATTTCAAAGTAACTATAGAAGAAAATAAAAAGAATGGTACAAAGGAATATAATATGAAAAGTATTTTTAAGAGAATACAAAAGTGATGGGTCTTTGGATGAAGAATTCATATGATCTATATATTGTTTAACTTTTTCAATGTGCAACTTAAATTCACACTTATTTCCCATCATGAGAAGTGTGGTGAAATGGATTGGTATGTGTTTACTACTTAGATTGGGGTGCATGGCAAGAACCTTAGATCAAGCTAGTTTTGTTGTAATATCAACCATTCATGTAATAACATGTGGTCGTGATTCAAACAACTTCTTACTCTGTATGTACATCAAGCAATAAAAGGTTTGAAACTACTTGATCATAGTTGTGACTCTCTATTTCCATCTAGGGATGGCAAAATAATATGGCGGGACAGGTTGGTGTTTTCAGCCCACCAGCCCGCTTTGACCCGCCCCGCCAAGCCCGCCAACCCGTCGGGCCAACCCGCGAGACGGGCGGGCCAGCCCGCGGCCCGCCTAATTAATAAAAAAATAATTTTTTATTGTAATAAAATTAATTACAAAGATAATATATAAAGTTAAAAATTTTAAAAAGAGAATTAAAAAAGTTTCATTCTCACGTAAAATATTCTCCTTCCCGAAATATAACATTCTCTCTTGTTCTCCTTATTTATCCTAAGCACTAATTGTTTTTATCCTTATTACTTGAATTAAAGGTGTAAGAATTACTCAACCAAGAATAATATGAAGTTTTATAAAATAAAAAAGATATAGGTATTTAAATTTTTCAATATAAAAAATATAAATTTTATAAGTTTAACATTATATATATATATATATATATATATATATATATATATATTTGTTATTATTTATTATTATTTAAATTTTATTATTGTTCTAAATTATAATTTCTTAAAATAATGTATTGATTTATATTATTAAATTGAAATAATATATATATATATATATATATATTGAATTATTGACAAACAAATAATAATCTTATTATTAAATTTATTAAAAAAAATATTTAAAAAAAATTATTTTTTTCTAAATTATGATGGCCAGCCACACGTCACAAACCACCCCTTGGCGGGCTGGACCAAGGTCTACAGACCGTCATGACTATATCGGCCAGCCACGCCCGCTTTGGCGGGCCAAAGGCGGACGAGCCAAAACGGGACGGACTGGCCCGTTTTGCCATCCCTATTTCCATCCACATTCAACCATCTTCTTGGTGTCGTTGTCAGCATAATCATGAATGATATATTGAGTTATTTTGTATTTCAAATGGTCATTCAATATTCCTCTTAATGCATATTTTGTCAAAGATATCACTTTTTTTTATTATACTAAAATTTATTAAAAATCATATAACTTGGTGAGTTTCACTTGTAATTTCCAATAAACTTTAAACATAATTTCTAACAAATTAATCGATGTAGAATGTATTTTATAGCTTTTGAATCTATATAGATTCTTTAAGTGATATAGTATGGTCCAAAGTATACAGGACCCTTGAAAGCAGTTGTAGCAAAATAACTTGTTAAAAAGAATGTATTGCTTACTATGTCAATGGATTTAATCATATATATGTCATATAAAAGAGCTTCAATTCTCCTTCAAATGCTGGAACTAAATAAACAAGGCTAAATATAGATGGAACAAGAAGGAAAAATTTACTTCATAAGTAGTGAGTGTAGTAATGCTTACATTAAGCAAAAGGAAGGTTTCTCTATGTGCTCACCATTTTTTTCATGTCAACGAGAATAAACTCAAATTCAAGATCATTCTCACCCAAGACAAAAGCAGCTCGCATGGTGGCTGTTGAGAAGGGGTTTCCATAAAATTTTATTGATTGAGTGTGAAAATTATTTTATGAAGTGAAAATGGAAGGAGGGGAAAGAGTATGGCTTGTGATCATATTTGTATGTAAAATTGAGGAGGGGTGATATTTATACATTTACAATTCCATCAAATTATCAATACACAACTCAATATAATAATAATACATGTTATGAAAGAAGTTCAAAGACATATATAGAAAAAAGAAAGAAAGATTTAATATTTAAATTCCTTGTATTTCACTAAACAAAATATTTTATTTACTGGTATAAAATGTAACCTAAATGATAACTTAAGTGTTACAAATATATAAATCATATAAATTATAATAAAGATTAATAAGTCAATGGACAACTTAATAGACATCCAATAATAATTCATAACACTCTCCCTTTAATGTCCAATGATTGAATAATGTGCCTCATTAAAACCTTGTTAGAAAAAACCCTGTGGGATAAAAGTCTAGTAAAGGAAAAAGAGTACATCATTGTTCAATACATTTTCAAAATATATTTATTTCTCCTCCTCATATAAATTATTATCATTGAGATAATGAAGACCTATCTTCTAAACCAAAAAGTTATCTTTTATAAAGATTTTGTAAATAGATGTGTCAAGTTTTGAATAAACAAACGATCTAGATCACAATTCTTTTGAAATAATTATATTTTGCTTTTTCTCCTTAGACATATCTTTCTTTCAACCGATAATAATGCATGTCTTCATATATGATAATTTATGTTAATTTTCTCAAACATAGATCACAAATTTCTCACATTGCATTATTTGATAAGACTATATTTCGCATATTGCCATAAAATTACAGTGTTACACCTTATGAACAAATATCTTGTTTGACGATTATGGGGATATAACAAGTAATATGCATCTACATATAAATAATTTGTATTTCTATAACTCATTAGATATGATTTTAAAAGATTTGAATAAAAATGGTTTATCTCCCAATATAATGAAAAACATGTTTTATTTTAATCAAATATCTTTTTATAGATGAAAATTTATATTTTGCTAATATATTTACAACAAATGTCATATCAAGTTTAGTATAGTTAACAAGATATATTAATATTCTTATAATAGTATGTACATCAAGAAAAAAATCTTCATTTTTATCTTGAGATCTAAAAAAAATTTATATATTTTAATCATTAAGTATATAACGAATCAACTCTCTTCATTTACTTCAAGAAAAAATTTTATCCTTCAAAGATTCTTCATCTCAAATTCTTTTTCTTTTTATAAAAGAATCAACTCCCTTTATAAGATATTTTAGGAGCTCATACATAAATTAATATAACAAAATCATTTTTTATAATAAAATGAGATAAATTTTATTCCGTTCTTAAAAAAAAAAACTTAGACAATTATACCACAATCATCTTGATTTCTTAAATTCATGAATGAAATTATTCAACTTGATTAAATAATTCTTTTTATAATTTGCATCATTTGATAAATTAAATACTTAAGAGAGTTTGAGATAGATATCATTTCAAGATAACCATACAAATAAGATATAACAAGATCCACCAAATGTAAGATGAATCATTCATGTACATATAGATTAATTGAATATCTAAAAATATTTGCATTGACTTTTTGTAATTCAAAAATAAATATTGGTTAATGTGAAAAATTCTTAAATAATCAATTACATTTTATATTTCACAATTTTCATTTCTCTTTTTCACAATGAGTTACCTATATCCAATTGACTTAACACCTTCAAATATATGGACTATAAATTCAAAATTCTTTCATTTATCAAGGGAGTCTAATTATCTTTGATTTCATTTTTCCATATTGTTCAATCATATATTTGTCGACAATCTTTATGAACTTTAATTTTTTATTGTCAATATCATTTATAAAATTTAGTTCTATATTATAGGAAAAAAAATATATCACCAATATTGATTTCACTTTGGTTCCATATTATCTCACTCATGACATAATTAATTGATATTTCTCAATTTTGTAATAATTTTAGGTACCTGACTTCTTCTAAAACTAATATATATTAATTATGTCAAATGAATCTTTTAGGATTTTGATCCTCAATTGGCTCATTTTACCTTTTAGATAAATGAATCTTTTGGGATTTTCATCCTCAATTAACATATCTTGTCTTTTCTTATTTAATGATTCTTACTTAGCTTTGGAACCATTGAGTCATCACATATATGTCATGTTTAAGACTTTGCAGTAGTAAAATATCCAACTAAAAAATCAATTATAATTGGAGTATTGATAGTTAGTACATATAACTTAGTCACTATATTTTGGGTCAATAAATGAATGATATCTTATTGACTAAGTTTTGTAAACAAATTATATTTCCAATATCTAGTTCACATTCTTTCATAAGGATCAACATGAGATAATGATAATCCATTCTAACTAATATATTTTTCCAACCGTTTATTCTCCCCCTAATGTTGAAAAACTTAACTTACAATTAACAAATTAAGTCGTAAAATAACCTTTTGTCATTGGTTCAAAATACTTTATTGATAATGGAATTCATATCTAACATATATTCTCAATTTTCTATGATGAACCATTGAGCCACCTTAAGAGAACAAATGACGCAAATGATGGAGTTAATACGCTAACAGGACCTCAACAAGGGCGAGACTCATGGCGATCGTGCTTCTCGCCATGAGGAGGAAGAAGAGGAATTCTTCTATGAACAGAAGGCCCCCACGCAGTCCGAAGCAAGGATGATACTCATCTAGCCCCCTGAAGTCTCCAAATAACAAATCTCCGCTCTAGAAGAGAGACTTAGGGCCATGGAGGGGCATAGCTTCGACATAAGAGAGGCGATCGATATGTGCCTCGTCAAGAACATCCGCTTCCCTCCAAAGTTCAAGGTCCCATACTTCCCAAAGTACATGGGAATGACTTGCCCCAAAAGCCATCTTACTATGTACTGCCGTAAGATGGCTCCGCACGCTGATAACGAAGAATTCCTGATCCATTGTTTTTAGGAAAGCCTGGTCAATTCAGCTTTGAATTGATATATGCAGCTGGAAAGGGGACAAGTCCAGAGCTGGAGACAGTTGGCATACGCCTTTCTTCGTCGCTACAAGTATAACATTGATCTGACCCCCGATAGGTCAGATCCCAAACGCTAAGCAAGAGAAGCAACAAATCCTTCAAGGCGTATGCTCAGCATTGGAGGGAGCTGACCGCATAAGTGGAACCCCCGCTATCGGACAAGGAGACCGTGTCCATGTTCATAAACTCGTTGACTGGACCCTATTATGACAAGATGATAGGGAACACGTTAACCCTTTTCGCGGATGTGGTCACCATTGGCGAGAGGGTGGAGCAGAGATTGAAGAGCGGAAGGATAGCACAACCTTCCTCCTCCAATGCGTCATTCAAGAAGTCCCTGGGCAAGAAGAAAGAGGGAAGCATAAACGCCATCAACCTTACCACTCCTTCTTCTTCTACAAAGCTAGCTAGGCAAAGATAGGAAAGGAAGTTTACTCTCATTCCAACCTCTTATGGGAGTTTACTGCCTAAACTGGTAGAAGCCAAGCTCCTAGCATGCGTCCCTCCAAGAAAGGTGGATCGATCTTACCTTGAATGGTATAAGCCCAATGAAAAATGTGCTTACCACGCAGGTGCTCCCGGGCATTCAGTAAAAACTTGTCGGGCCTTAAAATACAAGGTCCAGGAACTAATAGATGTTGGGTGGGTCACCTTCGATGCTCCTGCCCCCAACATAGATGTCAAGCCTCTGTCGCAACAAGAGGGATAAGGTTGGATAGGGAGGACCAGCGGTTAAGGTTCCGTTTTTTAAGCTTTCTTTGTATTTCTTGCGGTCCCAGCCCGTGATCGTGAGATCACTGATTAAAAGGACATTTGTACATATTCATTTTTTAATACATGAGACATTTTTCATCCATATTCATTTTTTTTCCTCTTCTATTTATTATTCTTTCAAATTAACCGAATAATAAAATCTATACCTAAAATAGAACCTTAAAAAACAATCATATCTGTGATTGATGATTCTCTGCGGGATCCGAAAGCCAAAGGCGAATGGGTCGAATCCGATAGTGAGCAGGGGACCATTTCCTCGGACATGCAGAGACTGCTGGAAAGGGAAGCTCGCTCCATACAACCCTATCAAGAAAAAACAGAGGCCATCAATTTGGGACAAGGAGACGATAAAAAGGAAGTAAATATCGGTACCCAGATTAATAGTGACATCAAGGAAGGGTTAATACACTTATTGAAAGAATACGTGGACGTATTCGCTTGGTCTTACCATGACATGCCTGGACTCGACGCAAGCATAGTGGAGCATAGATTAGCTTTGAAAGAGGGTTTCCAGCCAATAAAGCAGAAACTCAGAAGGATGAAACTCGACTGGTCCTTGAAGATTAAGGAGGAAGTACACAAATAATTGGACGCTAATTTCCTAATTGTGTCCAAATACCCTGAATGGCTGGCGAACGTCGTGTCATTCATGAAAAAGAATGGAACGATTAGAGTGTGTGTGGATTACAAGGATCTAAATCGAGCAAGTCCAAAAGACAATTTTTCCCTACCACACATCGATACGTTGGTGGATCACACCGCCACGAACACACTCTATTCCTTCATGGACGGATATTAAGGGTATAACCAGATTAAGTTAGCTATCGAAGATAGAGAAAAAACTTCCTTCATCACACCTTGGGAAACATTCTGTTATAGAGTCATGCCTTTCGGACTCAAGAACGCATGTGCTACCTATCAAAGGGCCATAGTAACATTATTCCATGACATGATCCACAAAGAAATTGAAGTTTATGTGGATGACATGATTACCAAGTCCAAAAATGAGATGGACTGCATCCTATATTTGAGGAAACTTTTCGATCAGCTTTGAAAATATCAACTTAAGCTAAACCCATCTAAGTGTACATTTGGAGTACGGTCGGGTAAACTCCTTAGGTTCATCATTTACCAAAAAGGAATAGAGGTAGACCCCAACAAAACAAAGACAATTTTGGAAATGCCCTGTAGACCCCAAATCTTGCCCGACTCTCTAATAAAGCCGAAGATCGCCCATTTCGAAGATGGTCAAGACTTTATTAAATCCCTAGTAGCTTGTTCTAGGTTCCATTTAAGATAAGAAGGGTTTTTAGAGGCATTAAAAATTGGGAAATCCGTCGAAAACAACAGATGGTCGTCCAGGACAAGCAGATGGCCGTCCATGGCCACTTTTGGCTATGGACGGCCGTCCACTAAGTCCAAACGGTCGTCCACCTTTTCGTGGCCCATTTCCATATAAATAGGAGCTCCCATTCTCCGAATTTTCACATCTTTTCACTCCTTCCACTCTCTAGGAAGCCTTTTGGCACTTCAGAGTGACTCCGAGCATTATTCCAGGGTTCGAGTGAGCTTTCCGATTTTCGTTAAGGTTGAAATTGGTTAAGGAAGTCTCCTTTTGAGACGTCCGACCCTCGGTAGAGTGACTTTTCTTTATTTTGCGGGAGGAGCGTGCTTGTGGAGTGCGGGGACTGCCAAAAAGCGTCCTCAAGTTTTCGAAGAGTTAATATAAAAACTTGCTTCGGAGGTTTCTTCTCTATTCTTTGCCACTTTTACTGCTTTCTTTATCGCTTTCTTTGTGTGCATTAGATAATAAAGTCATGTAGATATTTAAATTCTGCAAGTAGATAGAATAATAAGGGTAAAAACATAATTTCTTTAAGTGTTTATTTTCTAAGTTAGTCCATCATAGGGAACCCAAAAGGGGCATTGTGGGGTGCTAACACCTTCCTCACACGTAACTAACTCCCTTACCCGACTCTGGTTGTAATGGCCAAAGTTGGTTTTTTCTAAAACCACTGCCTTCTTCTTTTTCTTTTCCTTTTTCAGTGTTTAAGGTTAAAACACTGATAGCGACTCCTCGAACCTTTTCGAAAACCTCGCCTTTAGGTCCAGCCTGGTTATCGGACAGCCTAAAGGCGTTGAACCACTTATTTCAAAAAACGCGAGTCATTTCAAAATCATCGCGTCGCTCTGACCGCCTCTTTTGACGATAGCGACATGCCCCCACCAAAAAACGAAAAGGAGATAAGAGGATTTCTGGGCCGAGTCAAGGTTCATTGCATAACTCACAGATAAATGTGCACTCATCTTCAAACTGTTGCGTAAAAATCAACCGACGGTTTGGAATGAGGAATGCCAAAAAACATTCGAGAAGATCAAAATGTGTTTGACCAATCTACTAGTTCTGGTGTCGCCCATTGAAGGAAAACCCCTCATCCTTTATCTATCGGTACTCAATGAGTCTATGGTATGTGTGCTCGGTCAGCAAGATAATACGGGAAAGAAAGAGCAAGCCATATGCTAACTTAACAAAAAATTCCTAGATTATGAGACCCGTTATACACCACTCAAAAAAACATGTTGTGCATTGGTGTGGGCAACTCAACATCTCAGGCAGTATATGATTAAACATATGACCTGGTTGGTTTCCAAAATGGATCCAATCAAATACCTGTTTGAAAAATCCATCCTGACCGGAAGAATAGCTAGGTGGTAAGTACTCATTTCGGAATTTGACATCGTCTATGTCACCCAAAAAGCTATCAAAGGTAGTCCCCTAGCATACTACCTAGCACACAGATTAACAAACGAATGTCAATCCCTACAAGATGATTTTTTAGATGAACACATCATGCATATCCAACACGAAGAACCCGAGGATGATGCATGGACTATGTTCTTCAATGGAGCCTCAAATATGCTTGGACACAGGATCAGAGTTGTTCTAATATCCCCTAAAAAGAAATACATTCGGGTAACAACTAGACTAAATTTCAATTGCACCAATAACATGACCGAATATGAAGCCTGTGCCTTGGGAGTCCAAGTAGATCTAGATCATGGGATAACAAAACTCAAAGTTTTCGGTGACTCGTCCCTTGTTATCTATCAACTCAAGGGTGAATGGGAAACCATAAACTCCAAATTAATCCCATATCTAGAGTACATTCGTAATATGATTTTGAGGATGAAAGATGTCACTTTCGAGTACATCCCTTGGGAAGACAATCAGTTCGCAAATGCCCTCGCTACTTTGTCATCCATGTTTGCCTTAGATCAAGAATACGAGATACCGATTATCCAGATTAGGCTGCGTGACAAACAAGATTTTTGCATGGCAGTAACCTGCGAGGAAGACAAATCCCCTTGGTATCATGACATCAAACAATATCTCATGAAGGGTGAATATCCCGAGGGAATTAACGATAATGATAAAAGGACTATTCGGAAGAGATCCATAGGATTCACGCTAATTGGAGGAACCCTTTATAAGAAAAATTTTGGCTCCAACTTATTAAGGTGTGTGAACCACGGAGAAGCTCAAAACCTAATTAGAGAAACCCATGAGAGAATCTTCGGGACTCATACAACAGGGCATGTCATGGCCAGGAAAATCCTTAGAGTAGGATACTTTTGGTCCACAATGGAAGGTGATTGTCATCAATACGCTAAAAGGTTTCATAAGTGCCAGGTCTACGCCGATAATGTTCATGTCCCACCGGCACCTCTCAACATCTTGGCTACACCATGGCCATTCTCCATGTGGGGCATGGATGTTATTGGACCCATCGAACCCAAAGCATCCAATGGTCATCGTTTCATCTTGGTAGCCATCGACTACTTTACGAAATGGGTAGAAGCAGCGTCCTACGCACATGTGACCAAGAAGGTAGTGACCACCTTCGTCAAGAAAAATATCCTATGTCAGTATGACATCCCCCACTGTCTCATTATTGATAATGGGACCAATCTGAACATTAAGATGATGGAAAAGTTATGCTGAGATTTCAAAATTCAACATTATAATTCCTCTCCATACCAACCCAAAATGAACGGTGTAGTAGAGGCAACCAATAAGAACATTCAAAAAATCATCCAGAAGATGGTGATAACATATAAAGATTGGCATGAAATGTTACCCTTTGCCCTGCACGGATATCGGACTTCCGTACGGACCTTCACAGGAGCCACTCCATTTCCCTCGTGTACGACATGAAGGTTGTACTGCCAGTGGAAGTTGAAATACCCTCCGTGTGAGTTATTATGGAAGCAAAGTTGATAGAAGCAGAATGGGTCCAAAATCAATACAATCAATTGAATCTAATCGAAGAAAAATGATTGGAAGCCATATGTCACAGACAAGCCTACCAAAAGAAAATAAAAAAGGCTTACGACAAAAAGGTCAACCCCACACTTATCACGAGGGGAATTTAGTGACAAAAAAATTGCTTCCAGCCCAGAAGGATAAAATCGGAAAATGGGCGGCAAACTATGAAGGGCCCTTTGTGGTCAAGCGAGACTTCTCATGAGGAGCTCTTATCCTCACCAACATGGATGGAGAAGAACTCCGACACCTAGTCAATTCAGATGCGGTGAAGAAGTATTACGCTTGAAGACATTGCTCATGACCCACCAGGATGAAACCCGCAAAGAGAATCCTGGGAAAAAGTTAGGGTCCACACACCTCGCTAGGATACGTCTTAGGAAAAAATTAGAGGTTTAAAAAACAAAAATAAATAGAAAAGAGCAATGACTATCTTAGCCGAAAACCGCAAGACGACTAAGGTAACATTCTTTCAGAAGCGGGCAAGCTTTGCATAGTCTTCACTTCGGATTCGAGCATCTCGACTAAAGCAACCAGGAGAACAAAGGGGGAAAATATTAGAGACATGATTGTTGTAGTTTATCCAGTTTAGCCGACCTTGGCCAGCCATGCTTATTCCTTTGTAAATCTTATGTGAAAAATAAACCATTTGTTTATATCAATAAAATTGTCTTTCATTTCTTTTCTATTGACCAAATTATGAAAAATGCCTTTGTGTTAATGAATCATAAGCATGCATAAAGAACCAACACAAGAAAGCATAAGAAAAGAAATGAAAAATAATAAACGTCTGCTAGGAAATCTTAGGAAAAAATTAGGGTGGCCTACTAGATCGAAAACCCACAAAGGGCGATCTAGGCAAAAGATAAGGCAATTATAAAAAGGAAAAAACCCACTAAGATATCCTAGGCAAAAATAAGGCAGCTCGCTAGATCGAAAACCCCAAAAGGGTGGTCTAGGCAAAAGATAGGGCTAAAACAAATTACACAAATGAAAAAAAAGAGTCCGTCAGCATCCAGCAACCAACGGGAAGGGGCAATCACTTTTCTAGATGCATCAAATAAGAAAATGGACTGCATTTAAAGCATTCACACAAAGTAGTTGCACAAAACGACTTTGTCAAAATCGAAAAAAGAAAAAAAATCTCTGTAAGTAAATAAACAAAAAATAAGAATCATGCATAAGGAGACTAGCTCCATGTTTGTGATTGAAAAACAGGAAGCACCCAGACCAAGTCTCTAAAATAATGCTCCCCCTCAAGAAAACAAAGCAAGTCGTCATCGAACAAGTGACTCAGAGCAAAATAAGAAGCTTCCAGAAGCCAAAACTCCAACTGCCATCCTCCCACCAAATAAGGAGAAGGCATTTTTTTTAACCAAAATAGAGCCGACAGAAAGGCTCAATCCTCAAGCGGATCATTGCCTACTCCAGAGGCAAACAAAAACATCTTCGCATGACTCAGCATCATCGACACGACGAGTCATCTAGCATACTCAACTTATTCTCCATCACATCCACCAAGGGAGAATAAAAGCTTCGTAAAAGTCCTTCGCCAACACCAGGAGGCAAGACTCCATTCCCCCCTAGAGGGTTACCAAAATTAAATCCCCAGGGAAACAAAATTTCCCCAGCGAATCGCCAAAAAGAGGAACCTATCCCTAGTGAGCCTACCGCAAAGACAATCTTCAAAGACTTATCCTTAGTGAGTTGTTCACCTACGCATAGGCAAAATCTAGCAAGCAAAGAGCCAACATCCTCGAAGGGAATATCAGTCTACTCAGAGGCAAAAAATACAAGCCGAAATCCTTCACTTCCAATGAAGCATCCGCATATTCAGAGGCACCACCAAAATCAACAAATCCTCAGTGGATATCCGCCTACTCAAGAGGCATCGCCAAAAATCAACGAATCTCCAGTGGATCCCTGCCTACATCAGAGGCAATTAAAAAGAATCCCCAACGATCAACAAGTTGGATGACTATCAGAGAAAGCCAAAAACCAAAATCCCTAGTACACTGGATGACTACTCAACAAAAAGTAAAAAATCACTCCCTATGGAGTCGGCGCATGAGCAAGAGTAGTAAGTCGCCACCACTTTCTGAAGGATAAACTCTGTTACAAAGGGGTATCTTGAAGACAATACCTTCATATCCACCACCAGAAGGATCAACTCCATTGCAAATGAGTATCCTGAAGGTAGGATTTACAACATCGTCTGAAGGATCAACCCCGTTGCAAAGGGGTATCTGGAAGACACAATCTACCTTTATTGTCCGAAGGGTCAGCTTCCGCAGCATGGGAGCATCCTGAAGAAAAAAAGTCTACTATACATTCACCACCTGAGGGTTCAGTTGCAGCATCAAAGGAGCATCCCGAGGGAAAATCTTCATCAGCCGAAGGGTTAGCTACCGCATCAAAGGAGCATCCTGAAGCCTCACACTTATCATCTAAAGGGTCAGCCTCCGCAACAAGGAAACATCCTAAAGACAGCACCAGATTGCATTCATAGTCCTGAGGGTCGGCTACCACGTCAAGAGGAGCATCTGAAGGACAACTAGGCAAGAGGGTAAACTCCTTCACCCGCCAATCGACCTTAGGGTACATTAGCCCATAGTCAATTGGTCAGGTGAAGGGGGGTAGCTGGAGAATAAGAAAGCTTCATAGGGCCTCTAGTAATGTTTACTAGGTCTTAGTTAGAATAAGGAGGGATTTCTGGGGAAATGAAAAAATAATTTTTGTCAGGGAAGTAGTGGATGGCCGTCCAGCATAGCTAGACGACCGTCCACTCTGATTTTTTAGCTATGGACGGTCATCCATCTTAACCAGACGGTCGTCCATCCTAAAAATGATGCATGGACGATTGTTCATGCTATACAGACGGCTGTCCACCCTTACTTTTGGCGATGGACGGCCGTCCATGATGGCCAGACGACCGTCCATGTTTCTCTGGCTCGCTTCCCTATAAATAGGAGCCTCATTTCTCATTTTTGACACACATTTCACTCCTACCACTTTTTAGGAAGCCTTTTGGCACTTTAGAGTGACTCTGAGCTTTTTTCTAGAGTTCGAGTGAGCTTTCTGATTTCTGTTTAAGGTAGAAATTGGTTAAGGAGGTCTCTCTTTTGAGACATCTGACGCTCGGTAGAGTGAAAATTTTCTCTTTTGCCGGTGAGGAGCGTGCTTGTAGAGCGAGGGAACAACCAAAAAGTATCTTCAAGTCTTGAAGTATTAATAGAAAGCTTGCTTCGAAGGTTCCTTCTCTATTCTCTCTCTTTTACTGCTTTCCTTGTATGCATTAGATACTAGGACCATATAGATATTTAAATTCTTCCAGTAGATAAATAAATAGGATAAAAGCATAGTTTCTTTCAATCTTTATTTTACGAACTAGTCTATCATAGGGAACCCGAAAGGGGCATTATGGGGTGTTAACACCTTCCCCACACATAACTAACTCCCTTACCCGACTCTGGTTGTAACGACCAAAGTTGGTTTTTCTAAACCAATGCCTTCTTTTTTTCTTTTTCGATGTTTATGGTAAAAACATCGGTGGCGACTTCATAGAACCTTTTTACGAAAATCTCGCCTTTAGGTTCAGCCCGATTATCGGACAACCTAAAAGCGTTGACCACTTCTTTAGAAAATGCGAGTCATTCAAAACCATCGCGTCGCTTCGATCGTCTCTTTTGACGGCAGCGACAGTTCAGATCAAAAGACCCTATGTCTAGTTGTTAATCACTCTAAAAGAGGATTAACTCAATCACTAAAATAATAGTTCTGAGATAAACAAATTAGAAATAGAAAAGGATTAGAAAATACCTCTCTTAAGTCACACAAGAGATGATCACCTCCTTTGAAGCCATAGAGGATGAAGACAACTTTCCTATACACGGCACAACACTCAATCCACTGAGAATCTCACTCAATGATTTTTATCGCTTCTAGCCCACACTAGGTTTTCAAAGCCCCTTTTTATTTCCTACTCAAAGTTCTCCTAGCAATCACAACTCTTAACTTTTCTGAGTATGAAAAAGTTTTGTCATTTTTGCAAAGAGCATGAGAGTCCTTCAAATAGAGTTTTAGGATTTTCAATTTTGGGGATTTTCAAAAATTAGGTCATAAATTCAAAATTTAAATTCATAATTGACACAGATAATCGATTATCACAGAACCAAATATAGGAAAACAAGTTTTGTCCAGGATAATTGGGTATCACCTGAGATAATCGATTATCACAGAACCAATTTCGAATTTAAACCCTTAACAACCAGAGATAATCGATTATCAACAAGTGATAATCGATTATTCCAGTGTGTCTTTCAGAAAACTTGAAGTTTAAACAGGATAATCGATTATCCTCAGCAGTAATCTATTATTCCAGTGTGTCCCTGATAAAAATGAAGCTTTTATGGACAGACTAAGTGCTGACTATCATGAACTCTATTTTTACAAGCAAGCAATTTCAACTAAATATAAGTCTTCTAATCTTGAAGTCCTTTGTTCTTGAATCATCATCAAAATCTTTAGTCATTATATCCTTGTATTTTCAACAATCTCCTCCTTTTTTATGATGATCAAAATCTGCTTTAAAGCTTCTTAGTAATAACCTGTTTTCTGTCACAACTATCATAAAAAAAATTAAACATACCATGCTTTTAAATATATTCTCCCCCTTTTTTATCATAAACAAAAAGAACTAAGCAGTAAATATAAACAGAAGCTCCCCCTGAATTAATGCTAGAAAATAATGGACTCCCCCTCAAGAATTCAAATGTATGAATATTTTAAGATATCAAAACAGTACACAATATATATATTGAGAGAGAACTAAATTGATTACATAATATTTTTAAAATTCATTACTCTGAGAATCATATCCAAATTCTAAATCAAATTTGTATTCAAGAGATGATACACGTGAATCCACATCTGAAATGAGAACCACGATCTCTTGATGTCGTCTTTCTGAGATGGAGAAGAAATTCTGCATATGTTGGTTCATGTTAGAGACCATGTCTTCAATAGAGGAGTGGACTTAAGAATGGGCACTAGAAGAAGTCTCTCCAACAGGAGCATCAACAGCAGCCATCTCTTCATCGTCAGAGTTAATAATAACATCAATGAAATTTGGTGCATCATCCTTGTGAAAATAAGTTCCACCCATGTTGACCATTTGCAATTGAGATAGAGTACCATCAAGCATGCAGTTGGAATTCAACGTGCGGAACCTTTGTTCCCCTTCAAGATTGACTCCTTTGTATTCATGGATCTGAAATGTTTAGAACGCAACAAGGAGAAACATTTTTTTACGTCCAAAAGCGTTTCACACACATTATGAGCCATCTCTCTGAGCTTGGTAAGAATTTTGATATTGATGAATTGAATGTTAAAATACTAAAATCTTTGAACCGGAAATGGCAACCTAAGGTGACTTCCATCACGAAGTCATAAAATCTTGCAACTATGACTATGGCGGCTCTCTTTGGAAAATTGAGAGAGCACGGACTTGAATTAGGAAGACTAAATGATGAGGAAGGCCAAAATATGAAGAGAAACTTAGCTTTTAAGACTAAGGTCTCAAAAAGCAAGAATAAGAAGATTCTGAAAATGAAGAAGATGAGAACTTAAGTCTCATGATCAAGAAGTTCACAAAGTTATGAAATAAAAAAAGAAAGCTTACTTTGCATAGGAGGAAAGTGACTCTAGTTCTGAGTCAAGTGATTCTGATGTTGAAGCAAACCTTTGCTTAATGGTAAACAACATTTTTTCGTTTGATTGTGAGACAATTTCAAAATCCAAGAAGTCAATGTGGTACCTTGACAGTGGATGTTCAAGACATATGACTGGTGATAAAAAGAAATTTGTAAGGTTCAATAAGAAAGAACAAGGATATGTGACTTATGAAGATAACAACAAAGGAAAAATCCTTGGAACTGTGAACATTGGTGGGACAAATACTTTGGAGATAAAGAATGTGCTCCTTGTTGATGGACTAAAGCACAATCTTCTCAGTATAAGTCAGCTATGTGATAAAGGATTTAAGGTAATTTTTGAAAGCAATTACTACACCATACATCTTAAGGATTCTAAAGAAATTGCATTAAAAGGTATTAGGCACTACTAGAAAAATTAAACAAATTAAACAAAAACTTAAACATCAAATTAACCAATTCACTTAAACATACCAAAATAATAAAAAAATCACTTAAAATAAAAATTTTCTCCCTCTAATCTTCTTCTTCACTGTTTTCTCTCCGTCTTCTTCTTGTGATTTCTCCTTCTTCTTCTTGTGCTCCCTGTGCACCAGCTGCACCTCCACCTCCTCAAGAATGACTTTCAAAGAATGATGCAATACATGGAGCATTTAACATTGCTAATAATCAGCTGCACCCATAGGGGTGAATGCATTAATGAAAATTTTTATAACTTGTCTTCGCAAATTGCTCCAGGTATGCAAAGGACGCCACCATGAATTGGCGTCTTACTTCAATGGCCTGGGCATAATCCCTATTTTCTAGAGGGGGTGGACAGTGAATGGTGCATTGTGAGCACAAGAAGAAGAGGAGAAATCACAAGAAGAAGACTTGAGAAGAAGCAAGTGAAGAAGAAGATTAAGAGGGAGAAAATTTTATTTTAAGTGATTGCGCTATTTTGCATGTTTAAGAATCGTTAATTCGATGTTTTAAGT